>JBAMDO010000305.1:0-52612 GCA_037074765.1 Mansonella perstans | reverse complement strand
TAAACCTACATTTCTTTTCCTCACAGTACGTTATACCTTCAATTTCTCAATCATTTGTCGAAGGATTACTAATACGAATCAATGCATGATTGAATCTGGTCATTTAACAATCATTTACCATTATTATGCACAATAATTACCAGATTGATTAATCTTTATGTAGTACTAACAACTAATTTATTATTACTTTCTATCAGGTAAAACACTTCAAATCAGAATATTTTACCGTAATAACTTTACAATAAGCAGATAAGTCAATATAATTTTACAGTACTAATTCTTTGCCGCTTTGCTGTAATTGGTATATAATTCAGATAAATTTGAAACATTTGAATTAAAAATTGCTACTTTGTCCTTAATCACTAGTTTATTTCATCGCATGAACTTCTTAATTACCTATGGGCTGTTTCAATATGAAATGTTTGCCTTCTCATTTCATCTATATAAGAAATTTAGCAAATTAATCAACATTAAAATATGTATAATTTTAAAGCGCATAATTCTAATTTAGCATATAGAAGTATTTGAAACAAAAATCGCGGTCCAATAGACCATCGGTTTCAAGGAAACCCATTCAGTATCCTGCAGTAACAGATTACAAGAAATAGCAGCACCATTGCTCGCATACCGAACGAATGGCTGTTGTTTCCGAGACACACTAAAGCAGACCAGCGTATTTGTTTCTTCACCATCTCAGTGAATATACAATGCATTCCTCATTTCTTCCAATACTTGATGGACTGTTATGAATGAAAGTACCATTGCTGATACTTTTTGGCCTATATTATTGCATTGATATTGGCAGAGAGGAAATTGTAGTTTATAGCATAGAAACAAAGTTCTATTTGAAAAATTATTGGTTATTTTTAAGATAAATATGCATAAAGGAACAAGTCGTAAAAGCAATCTTGTCCATTAAATTTTTTTGTTTATTTGAAATGATATTATTATTATTTTGAATTCGAAATGTTTACCTTTCAGTTAAATTTGCACACATAATCAGTATTAATGTCAAATTCCGACTGATAATGCTATTGATAGCGGCAGGTAACGTAGTACACCATTGCTTTCGAATAATCTTTTTCGCATTTAATACGCAAGCGTACACTTTGTTACCGGATCTTCGCTTTTCAACAAATATCACAACCACAGATGTAAAAATGTTGACATCTTAGAAAGTAACAAATAAATTCCAACACACCAAGCTGGGAAAAAGAAAATATAGAAAATCAATTAAAACTCTTTTGATTCCTAATTCTGATATTATTCATCAGAATTTTTTACCTTTAAATTAATCAATTTCAAATTTTGATGAAATGAGAAAAATGATGCTAAAAGATTATTATTGAAGAATTGATTACCCCGTGTAACATTGATATAGCAAAACGAGACTACTAATAACATTTTATCGAAATAAATTATTGGTAAAAAGTAACAATAAACGAAAATAGCTCACAATAATGTGCATGCTACATGAAATTGCTTTCCTTTTCTATTTTTGTTCCTCCTTTTTTGCTCTCAAATCGGTTTTGATAAAAAATTAAAATGTTTTTAAACTAATATTTTATCTTTTGAGTGTCAATTTGTTTTGAAATGATTGTGTACTTCTTTTATCTGCCCGCTTTTGATAGATTAGTGAAAACTGAAAATGTAATAGTGGCCAGAAATTGTTGTTAAGGCGAGGAAAAAATAAAACGACAGATTGGTGAAGTGTGTTGGTTGACATGTTGGTTGACATTTTACTATTTCATATCTCGCATTTCAAAATCTATCCGTTCACATGCAATTGTTCAGAGAAGCAACAAAGAAGGAAGCGCAGTATATCTGAGAGTAAAATGAAATATTGGTCAATAGCCAACAGCTTAATAGAGACCAAATAATTTCACTGAAACATACCAACTAGAGTCGTATTCTCCGTGAGAACCTTCCTCGTATTATTTTCTCCTGCCGTTTCAAGAATTTTTGATATATAAGGTGCAATTTCGAATACCATCAAACATTATCTGACGTTAACAAATACGTAGCAATACAATTTAAAAAAGTTTCTTCAATTTCCTCTGGCGCCACCGGTTATTTATTTTATTTGCATTTAAAAATAAAAAACCAAATGATGAATTAGGGAAATTAAAACTCAAGAAGTGTTTTAAATTGATGAAAACACAATCATTTATTCGAAAGGAGATCCGGGAATTTGTGACAACTTGTTATGGATAAATGAATAATTCATGTTTTGCATCAATTTTTTGCATTTATCCTTCTCAGTCCATTCTTTTGCATCCGACTAAGAAATGCGGAAAAACAAACAGGTCGCAAAACAAAAAAACGGGACCGTTCGAAAACGTTTATAATATAAAATAAACTTCACTCACTGGTTTCCTTGTCGAAATTTAAAGGCAACAGTTTTTATTTCTTAAACCATTAATAGTTCCACAATTGCCTTGTTCGTTGTTGAAGAAAATGCTTGGAGTTTGAGGCTAGAAAAAATGTTCAGAAGGTCCTAGGAGGTGCATGTGCCAGGTTTTGACTGAAAAGGTCATAATAATTGTCTATTAAATAATTAATTAGAACCTATCAAGCGCAAAAGTTTTTGGAAACTTTTCGTTGGCTAAGATTCCGATTCAACATTCTACTTTTTAGATTTCAGCATTGGCATAAATTTGATTTTTCAGTAGTCAAAATCCAGGCGGAACTGATTTAAAAACAAAATAATTCATTATGTCTTTCATATTCAGTCACAGCTTATCACTTTTAGCAATGATCATAGCAGACTTTCGATGTAATTCGATTTAAAAGAATAACAATTCATTCTCTCATTGGATACAGCAATACTTTGCCACTTAAAATTTTTCATTGCAGTGTTTCGATAAGTTGGTTGCCGCTGAAATTGGAGTACCAAAAAAAAAATTTAATTCAGTTATTTCAAAAGTAAGATTCAGAAAAATAATTACTTCTCAGTAAAATATTGCTTTGGAAACAAAATAACTTATGTTAATGGTTAACAGACATTAATGGCAATGTTTACTTAATGCTTTCATGAAAAATGCTTTTAGAGCTGATGCAAAATTTCATTTCAAGTTTTATACGAAAGTCTTACAGTGGAATGGATTAGAAGTAAATTTTTCTAATTCCGACGATTTGTTCATCAGGAAGAATTCTTCGAAAATACATAAATTAGATTCATTATAAATGCTATTATCCTCAATTTAAACGCAATAATCCGAATACGCCAAGATCGCTCTTACATGATGAATTAGAGATTTAGCGAAATCGAATGTATTTGATATAATCTGCTTTTTTCAGAATAGGAAAAACAAGATTTCAATATAATCGATTTGAAATATGGTGAAGTGGACAATATATTTAGCTCTCGCCATCTGTTGTACACCAAGTGAAATTGAGATACAAGCACCACCGGGACCACCAGGGCCACCGGGACCGATGGGACAACAGGGAGCAATGGGGCCAAGAGGAATGGAGGGACCGCGCGGACCGCCAGGTCCACGGGGACCAATGGGAACGCCAGGTCTCCCGGGACCAGCCGGAGCACGGGGAATGTCGCAAAGGTAACGAGCACTCTGAAGATGATATCTCGATATGTCAAAAAATGGAAATGATTTTAGCAAAAATTAATTCCTTTGCTTTTTTATTGGTTGACAGTTTTTTTAAAATGATTGAATTTGTAAACTTTCATTTTTTCTGCATTTTTCCTATAAAACCTAAAATTCTGAATTCAAGTTTGAAAGCAATTAAAAATTTTTCGGTACTTTAATTGTGTTATATTTGTATCTTTATCTGAATAATAAAAGTAAAAGTATCCAATGATTTTAAACTGAATGAAAATTAAAAGCTAACTTAAGTTATTATAATATAATTCTGGAGATAAAGACGATAATGATAATAATTATGACAGTAACAGTGAAGGCAATAACAGCGGTGACGGAATAATTTACGCCAAAACATTGTGTTAAATTTATTTCATTGCCAATTACATTAATTGATATAATAATAATCTAATTTCCTTTTGTTATTTTGTATCCTTCTTTTCAAATCTTGCAAATTAATCAAGATTTTACGCGAAAGAAGAAAATTACGATAACAAAAGAATTCATTAATGCATTTAAGTGTAATTTTTTAAATTGGTTCCGAAATAATTAAATATGCAGCACTAAAGCGTACTTAAACAATCAGTATTAATTGTTGGTTGTTTTTAAAGATAAATATGCATAAAGGAACAAGTCGTAAAAGCAATCTTGTCCATTAAATATTTTGTTTATCTGAAATGATATTATTATTATTTTGAATTCGAAATGTTTACCTTTCAGTTAAATTTGCACACATAATCAGTATTAATGTCAAATTCCGACTGATAAAGTAATCCAAAAAACTTATTTGTTTAATTATTACCAAGAGCACAAATTCATAAGTTTATAAGAATAGCAATGGAAGAAAAATAATATTAATGTTATTAACAACAACAGCATTGATCATAACAATAATTATGAAAATCAGAGTAATGATAATAATCAATTTCAAACTTTTAATGAAATGAGAAAAATGATACTCAAAGGGTTGCAAAATGAAATCTTTAATTAACAAAGAGAGAAAATAAAATAAAAATAAAAAACAAAGGATAAAAATTGAAATAAGAAGGTATCGACTGATTGAGCTGAAATTAAATCAAATTTAACTCCCTAATGTTAATAAATAATAATAATTTTAAGATACATCACTTATTTCTTATTCATTTTTCTTTTGATTTAAAAGAAATGTCACCATTTTAATCAATTGTCCAATAGCTGTTGGAATCGTTATTGCTAAATCTTCAAGAAATACATCAAGGAACAATAAATTGACAAGTAAAATGGCTGAATTGGCCGGTGGTAGTAAAAATGAACAAATGACAAATGCATATGACACCAATGTTACCGGAGTATTTTATCAAATTTACTCACTCTCTTAAATTTTCATTTTCCGAACTTTAAAACTGTGATTAAGATGCTAAACCTACATTTCTTCTCCTCACAGTACATTATACCTTCAATTTCTCAATCATTTGTCGAAGGATTACTAATACGAATCAATGCATGATTGAATCTGGTCATTTAACAATCATTTACCATTATTATGCACAATAATTACCAGATTGATTAATCTTTATGTAGTACTAACAACTAATTTATTATTACTTTCTATCAGGTAAAACATTTCAAATCAGAATTTTTACCGTAATAACTTTACAATAAGCAGATAAGTCAATATAATTTTACAGTACTAATTCTTTGCCGCTTTGCTGTAATTGGTATATAATTCAGATAAATTTGAAACATTTGAATTAAAAATTGCTACTTTGTCCTTAATCAGTGGTTTATTTCAGGTTTCATCGCATGAACTTCTTAATTACCTATGGGCTGTTTCAATATGAAATGTTTGCCTTCTCATTTCATCTATGTAAGAAATTTAGCAAATTAATCAACATTAAAATATGTATAATTTTAAAGCGCATAATTCTTATTTAGCATATAGAAGTATTTGAAATAAAAATCGCGGTCCAATAGACCATCGGTTTCAAGGAAACCCATTCAGTATCCTGCAGTAACAGATTTTACAAGAAATTTCACAATTGCTCGCATACCGAACGAATGGCTGTTGTCTCCGAGACACACTAAAGCAGACCAGCGCATCTGTTTGTTCACCATCTCAATGAATATATAATGCATTCCTCATTTCTTTCAATACTTGATGGATTGTTACGAATGAAAATACCATTGCTGATACTTTTTGACCTTTATTATTGCATTGATATTGGCAGAGAGAAAATTGAAGTTTACAGCATAGAAACAAAGTTCTGTTGAAAGAAATCGAAGCAAAGATAAAATGACTGAACCATTTCATGGTAAGCTTCCAAACTTTCACTGGAAATAATTCCTTTGTCTCAAATCTTCAATTTCATTGTTGTTACAACACCCTTATTATCATTTTGCGTAGCAAAACTAATTACAATAGTTTAAAAACATGAAATTCTATCAGACAATAATTCAATACTAATTATAAATTTGAAGCATTTAAATGAAAAGTAGTGTGTTAATTTTAGCCAAAAAGAATGCAAATAAATTTTCGATCAAGCAGATTTTTTTTTATTCATTGCTAAATTAATTTTCATTATTCTTATAATTTTGCATTTAAATTTTAATTCGCAATAATGATAAAACATTCAGCCAAATATTCAGTTTTAATTACTTGTATTTATCAAAAAATTATTTCGCAAAAAAAAGATGAAACCATTTTGGTCTTTGGAATGAATAGAACAGAAAAAGATTGGGATTCATAAGTAACATATTTATTTCGTAATGTTAAATTGAATCTTTAATTGCACCAAACGTGCATAATAATGATCTTATTATGTTATTTTTATTTCAAAAAAAACGCATAGAATAAAAAATCTTAAAAAATGCACAAAACAATTTTTGTGCAAAAAAAAGGAAGAAGTAAATGTAGTTAATACTTTTCAATTTTCTGTTTTTCTTAAAGTTTCAAAAATCCAGACAAAGAAATGCATTTAATTAAATAGAATTTTTTAATTTAATTAATTCTGAAGTGAATATATACCAGCATTAGAATTATTTATCGCTTGGTAAGAAATGACAAGGCATTAAAGTTTTCATTAAGGCGATTAGTGTATAATAATTCTAATGCTGGTATATATTCATAAGTAATTAAATTAGCAATATTTAAGCGTTCTTGAAAGAAACTGCGATTCTCTGATTAAATAGTTATTTCTTGTTATTTAACGGACTTAAATTTACAAATTATTTCAAATGTTGTATAAATCGAATCAACTATAACCATTCGCATTCTTTGCCTCTTTGCTGTAATTTATATATAGTTCAGATAAATTTGAAACATTTGAATTAAAAATTGCTACTTTGTCCTTAATCAGTGGTTTATTTCAGGCTTCATCTCATGAACTTCTTAATTATCTATGGGCTGTTTCAATGAGATGTTTGCCTTTTCATTTCATCTATGTAAGAAATTTAGCAAATTAATCAACATTAAAATATGTATAATTTTAAAGCGCATAATTCTAATTTAGCATATAGAAGTATTTGAAACAAAAATAGCGGTCCAATATACCATCGGTTTCAAGGAAACCCATTCAGTATGCTGCATTTATGGTTTAAAGAAATTCACTAGATTGCTCGCATACCGGGCGAATGGTTGTTGTCTCCGAGATACACTAAAGCAAACCAGCACATCTCTTTTTTCCACCATCTCAATGAATATACAATGCATTCATCATTTCTTCCAATACTTGATGGATTTGTTACGAATAAAAGTACCATTGCTGATACTTTTTGGCCTATATTATTGCATTGATATTGGCAGAGAGGAAATTGTAGTTTATAGCATAGAAACAAAGTTCTATTTGAAAAATTATTGGTTATTTTTAAAGATAAATATGCATAAAGGAACAAGTCGTAAAAGCAATCTTGTCTATTAAATTTTTTTGTTTATTTGAAATGATATTATTATTATTTTGAATTCGAAATGTTTACCTTTCAGTTAAATTTGCACCATAATCAGTATTAATGTCAAATTCCGACTGATAATGCTATTGGAAGCGGCAGGTAACGTAGTACGCCATTGCTTTCGAATAATCTTTTTCGCATTTAATACGCAAGCGTACACTTTGTTACCGGATCTTCGCTTTTCAACAAATATCACAACCACAGATGTAAAAATGTTGACATCTTAGAAAGTAACAAATAAATTCCAACACACCAAACTGGAAAAAAAAATATAGAAAATCAATTAGAACTCTTTTGATTTCTAATTCTGATATTATTCATCAGAATTTTTTACCTTTAAATTAATCAATTTCAAATTTTGATGAAATGAGAAAAATGATACTGAAAGATTATTATTGAAGAATTAATTACCCCACGTAACACTGATATAGCAAAACGAGACTTACTAATGACATTCTATCGAAATAAATTATTGGTAAAAAGTAACAATAAACGAAAATAGCTCACAATAATGTGCATGCTACATGAAATTGCTTTCCTTTTCTATTTTTGTTCCTCCTTTTTTGCTCTCAAATCGGTTTTGATAAAAAATTACAATGTTTTTAAATTAATATTTTATCTTTTGAGTGTCAATTTGTTTTGAAATGATTGAATTTGTGTACTTCTTTTGTCTGCTCGCTTTTGATAGATTAGTGAAAACTGAAAATGTAATAGTGGCCAGAAATTGTTGTTAAGACGAGGAAAAAATAAAACGACAGATTGGTGAAGTGTGTTGGTTGACATGTTGGTTGACATACTATTTCATATCTCGCATTTCAAAATCTATCCGTTCGCATGGAATTGTTCAGAGAAGCAACAAAGAAGAAAGCGCAGTATATCTGAGAGTAAAATGAAATATTCTGGTTAACAGCTAACATCTTAATAAAGACCAAATAATTTCACTGAAACATACCAACTAGAGTCGTATTCTCCGTGGTAACCTTCCTCGTATTATTTTCTCCTATCGTTTCAAGAATTTTTGATATATAAGGTGCAATTTCGAATACCATCAAACATTATCTGACGTTAACAAATACGTAGCAATACAATTTAAAAAAGTTCCTTCAATTTCCTCTAATGCCGCTGCTTATTTATTTTATTTGCATTTAAAAACAAAAAACCAAATGATGAAAAATTTGGAGAAATTAAAACTTAAGAAGTGTTTTAAATTGAAGAAAAGACAATCATTTATTCGAAACGAGATCCGGGAATTTGTGACAACTTGTTATGGGTAAGTGAATAATTCATCTTTTGCATCAATTTTTTGCATTTATCCTTCTCAATCCATTCTTTTGGATCCGACTAAGAAATGCGGAAGAACAAACAGGTCGCAAAACAAAAAAACGGGACCGTTCGAAAACGTTTATAATATAAAATAAACTTCACTCACTGGTTTCCTTGTCGAAATTTAAAGGCAACAGTTTTTATTTCTTAAACCATCAATAGTTCCATCATTGCCTTGTTCGTTGTTGAAGAAAATGCTTGGAATTTGAGATTAGAAAAAGTGTTCAGCAGGTCTTAGAAGGTGCGTGTGCCAGGTTTTGACTGAAAAGGTCTTAATAATTGTTTTTAAATTAATTAATTAGAACCTATCAAGCGCAAAACGTTTTTGGAAACTTTTCGTTGGCTAAGATTCCGATTCAGCATTCTACCTTTTTAGATTTCAGCATTGGCATAAATTTGATTTTTCAGTAGTCAAAATCCAGGCGGGAACTGATTTAAAAACAAAACAATTCATTATGTCTTTCATATTCACTCACAGCTTATCACTTTTAGCAATGATCATAGCAGACTTTTCGATGTAATTCGATTTAAAAAAGAATAACAATTCATTCTCTCATTGGATACAGCAATATTTTGCCATTTAAAGTTTTTCATTGCAGTGTTTCGATAAATTGGTTGCCGCTGAAATTGGAGTACCAAAAAAAAATTTAATTCAGTTATTTCAAAAGTAAGATTCAGAAAAATAGTTAGTTTTCAGTAATATATTGCTTTGGAAACAAAATAACTTTGGTTAATGGTTAATCGACATTAATGGCAATGTTTACTTAATGCTTTCATGAAAAATGCTTTTAGAGCTGATGCAAAATTTCATTTCAAGTTTTATACGAAAGTCTTACAGTGGAATGGATTAGAAGTAAATTTTTCTAATTCCGACGATTTGTTCATCCAAGAAGAATTCTTCGAAAATACATAAAATTAGATTCATTATAAATGCTATTATCCTCAATTTAAACGCAATAATCCGAATACGCCAAGATCGCTCTTACATGATGAATTAGAGATTTAGCGAAATCGAGTATTTGATATAATCTGCTTTTTTCAGAATAGGAAAAACAAGATTTCAATATAATCGATTTGAAATATGGTGAAGTGGACAATATATTTAGCTCTCGCCATCTGTTGTACACCAAGTGAAATTGAGATACAAGCACCACCGGGACCACCAGGGCCACCGGGACCGATGGGACAACCGGGAGCAGCGGGGCCAAGAGGAGTGGAGGGACCACCGGGACCGCCAGGTCGACCAGGACCAATGGGGCCACCGGGAGCAATGGGGCAAAGAGGAATGCCGGGAATGGTGGGACCGCCAGGTCCACCGGGAATGGCTAATGCAACCAACACTCTGAAGTGATATCTCGATATGTCAAAAAATGCAAATGGTTTTTAAAAAAAAGAATGGAAATAATTTTAGCAAATATTAATTCCTTTGCTTTTCTATTGGTTGATAGTTTTTTTTAAATGATTGAACTTTCATTTTTTCTGCATTTTTTCCAATAAAACCTAAAATTCTGAATTCAAATTTTTAATTATGTAACATTTGTATCTTTATTTGAATAATAAAAGTAAAAGTATCCAATGATTTTAAACTGAATGAAAATTAAAAGCTAACTCAAGTTATTATAATATTATTCAGGAGATAAAGACGATAATGATAATAATTATAACAGTAACAGTGAAGGCAATAACAGCGGTGACGGAATAATTTCACGCCAAAACATTTTGTTTAATTTATTTCATTGCCAATTACATTAATTGAATATAATAAGTAATCTAATTTCCTTTTGTTATTTTGCATTCTTCTTTTCAAATCTTGCAAATTAATCAAGATTTTACGCGAAAGAAGAAAATTACGATAACAAAAGAATTCATTAATGCATTTAAGTGTAATTTTTTAAATTGGTTCCGAAATAATTAAATATGCAGCGCTAAAGCATACCTAAACAATCAGTATTAATTATTGGTTGTTTTTAAAGATAAATATGCATAAAAGAACAAGTCGTAAAGGCAATCTTGTCCATTAAATATTTTGTCCATCTGAAATGATATTATTATTATTTTGAATTCGAAATGCTTACCTTTCAGTTTTTCAATTAAATTTGCAAACATAATCAGTATTAATGTCAAATTTCGACTGATAATGTTCGCCTGAGTAAGTTTAAAGTAATCCAAAAAACTTATTTGTTTAATTATTACCAAGAGCACAAAGTCATAAGTTTATAAGAATAGCAATGGAAGAAAAACAATATTAATGTTATTAACAACAACAGCATTGATCATAACAATAATTATGAAAATCAGAGTAATGACAATAATCAATTTCAAAATTTTAATGAAATGAGAAAAATGATACTCAAAGGGTTGCAAAATGAAATCTTTAATTAACAAAGAGAGAAAATAAAATAAAAATAAAAAACAAAGGAGAAAAATTGAAATAAGAAAGTATCGACTGATTGAGCTGAAATTAAATCAAATTTAACTCCCTAATGTTAATAAATAATAATAATTTTAAGATACATCACTTATTTCTTATTCATTTTTCTTTTGATTTAAAAGAAATGTCACCATTTTAATCAATTGTCCAATAGCTGTTGGAATCGTTATTGCTAAATGTTCAAGAAACAGATCAAGGAACAATAAATTGACAAGTAAAATGGCTGAATTGGCTGGTGGTAGTAAAAATGAACAAATGACAAATGCATATGACACCAATGTTACCAGAGTCTTCTATCAAATTTACTCACTCTCTTAAATTTTCATTTTCCGAACTTTAAAACTGTGATTAAGATGTTAAACCTACATTTCTTCTCCTCACAGTACGTTATACCTTCAATTTCTCAATCATTTGTCGAAGGATTACTAATACGAATCAATGCATGATTGAATCTAGTCATTTAACAATCATTTACCATTATTATGCACAATATTTGCCAGATTAATTAATCTTTATGTAGTACTAACAACTAATTTATTATTACTTTCTATCAGGTAAAACACTTCAAATCAGAATTTTTTACTGTAATAACTTTACAATAAGCAGATAAGTCAATATAATTTTACAGTACTAATTCTTTGCCGCTTTGCTGTAACTGATATATAGTTCAGATAAATTTGAAACATTTGAATTAAAAATTGCTACTTTTGTCGTGGAAGTTTTTATGAGTGGTCAATTTATGGTTAGTGTTTCCTAAAGTTTGTTTAGAAATTGTGTTGATGGTACACTTAATTGTGTATGTGTAGTGGAGAATGCTGATTTGATTATGATAACCTCAAACTTGGTTATTAAACGTTGTGTTGAGTTATCTGCTTGAATTGTGGGATAACCTCAAACTTGGTTATTTAAACTTCTTGTTGAGTTATCTGCGTTGAATTGTGGGATAACCTCAAACTTGGTTATTTAAACTGTTGCCTGAGTTATCTACGTAGAATCGAATTGAATGAATTGTGGGGATTTGAGTTGGATTGTTATCACACCTCAAATTTGGGTAATTAAATCGTTTATTAATAACATTAACAAACACTAATTTATAATGATAATACACGAAACGCGAAGTAATACACAAAACGCGAAGTAAATCGTATAATAAAAAGTGATATAATAAAAAGGGAGGAAATGAATAGATACCAACCAGTCTGGAACTGTTGAGCGCATTAAGTGATGCATGTTGAAGATTTAACAGTTTATATATGGTGTGAAGATGAGGTGGAGACTATAATGGTTAAAGATCATGATGAGTAGTAAATGAGTGATATTTGATAGGAGAAGCTTGGATTCATGCCAATTAGTCTGGACATGATTAAAGCATTCATGTTGCTTGTATATTGCATGTAAGCATTATCATCAAACAAAGGATTTCGGCACGGTGGCTGTGTTTAATAAGATATTAGTTGCAGCTGCCTCTTTGTTAGTTTATGGTAGGAAAGAGTTTGACAGCTTGTAGCTGGATGTTAGGTAGACTACAACAAAGAGATTAAACATTACGAGATTAATTAGATGGCTCATAAAAGACGTTAATACAATCAGATTTAAACCCTATTGGGAATTTCGCGTTATGATTTTCGCGACAACTTTACCCTTAATCAGTGGTTTATTTCAGGCTTTATCTCATGAACTTCTTAATTAACAATGGGCTGAAATGTTTGCCTTCTCATTTCATCTATGTAAGAAATTTGGCAAATTAATCAAGTTACATTGAAATATGTATAATTTTAATGCGCATAATTCTAATTTAGCATATAGAAGTATTTGAAACAAAAATCGCGGTCCAATAGACCATCGGTTTCAAGGAAACCCATTCAGTATCCTACAGTAAAGATTACAAGAAATTCCACGGTTGCTCGCATACCGAACGAATGGCTGTTGTCTCCGAGACACACTAAAGCAGACCAGCGCATCTGTTTGTTCACCATCTCAATGAATATATAATGCATTCCTCATTTCTTTCAATACTTAATGGATTGTTACGAATGAAAATACCATTGCTGATACTTTTTGACCTTTATTGTTGCATTGATATTGGCAGAAGAAATTGTAGTTTATAGCATAGAAACAAAGTTCTGTTGAAAGAAATCGAAGCAAAGATAAAATGACTGAACCATTTTATGGTAAGCTTCCAAACTTTCACTGGAAATAATTAAAAAATGGGCAAAATAATTCTTGTGCAAAAAAAAGGAAGAAGTAAATGTAGTTTTTTTCAATTTTCTGTTTTTTTTTTCAATTTTCACTTTTCAATTTTCTGTTTTTCCTGAGGTTATACCAGCATTAGAACTATTTATCGCTTGGTAAGAAATGACTAGACATTAAAGATTTCATTAAGGTGATTAGTGTATAATAATCCTAATGCTGGTATACATTCATAAGCAATTAAATTAGCTATATTTAAGCGTTCTTGGAAGAAACTGCGATTCTCTGATTAAATAGTTATTTCTTGTTATTTAACGGACTTATATTTACAAATTATTTCAAATGTTGTGTAAACCGAATCAACTCTAATCTTTCGCATTCTTTGCCACTTTGCTGTAATTGATATATACTTCAGATAAATTTGAAACATTTGAATTAAAAATTGCTACTTTGTCCTTAATCAGTGGTTTATTTCAGGCTTCATCTCATGTACTTCTTAATTACCTATGGGCTGTTTCAATATGAGATGTTTGCTTTGGCAATTTAATCAAGTTACATTGAAATATGTATAATTTTAATGCGCATAATTCTAATTTAGCATATAGATGTATTTGGAACAAAAATCGCGGTCCAATACACCATCGGTTTCAAGGCAACCTATTCAGTATCGTGCAGTAAGAAATATTACAATTGCTCGTATACCAACGGTTGTTGTCTCCGAGACACACTAAAGCGCGGACCAGCGCATCTGTTTCTTCACCATCTCAATGAATATACAATGCATTCCTCATTTCTTCCAATACTTGATGGATTGTTACGAATGAAAATACCATTGCTGATACTTTTTGACCTTTATTATGGCATTGATATTGGCAGAGAGAAAATTGTAGTTTACAGCATAGAAACAAAGTTCTATTTGAAAAATTATTGGTTATTTTTAAAGATAAATATGCATAAAGGAACAAGTCGTAAAAGCAATCTTGTCCATTAAATATTTTGTTTATCTGAAATGATATTATTATTATTTTGAATTTGAAATGCTTACCTTTCAGTTTTTCAATTAAATTTGCACACATAATCAGTATTAATGTCAAATTCCGACTGATAATGTTCGCCTGAACAATTTTAAAGTAATCCAAAAACTTATTTGTTTAATTATTACCAAGAGCACAAATTCATAAGTTTATAAGAATAGCAATGGAAGAAAAATAATATCAATGTTATTAACAACAACAGCATTGATCATAACAATAATTACGAAAATCAGAATAATGACAATAATCATTTCAAATTTTTAATGAAATGAGAAAATGATACTCAAAGGGTTGCAAAATGAAATCTTTAATTAACAAAGAGAGAAAATAAAATAAAAATAAAAAACGAAGGAGAAAAATTGAAATAAGAAGGTATCGACTGATTGAGCTGAAATTAAATCAAATTTAACTCCCTAATGTTAATAAATAATAATAATTTTAAGATACAGCACTTATTTCTTATTCATTTTTCTTTTGATTAAAAAGAAATTTCACCGATTTTAATCAATTGTCCAATAGCTGTTGGAATCATTATTGCTAAATCTTCAAGAAATACATCAAGGAACAATAAATTGACAAGTAAAATGGCTGAATTGGCCGGTGGTAGTAAAAATGAACAAATGACAAATGCATATGACACCAATGTTACCAGAGTCTTCTATCAAATTTACTCACTCTCTTAAATTTTCATTTTCCGAACTTTAAAACTGTGATTAAGATGTTAAACCTACATTTCTTCCTCACAGTACTATACCTTCAATTTCTCAATCATTTGTCGAAGGATTACTAATACGAATCAATGCATGATTGAATCTGGTCATTTAACAATCATTTACCATTATTATGCACAATAATTACCAGATTGATTAATCTTTATGTAGTACTAACAACTAATTTATTATTACTTTCTATCAGGTAAAACATTTCAAATCAGAATTTTTTACCGTAATAACTTTACAATAAGCAGATAAGTCAATATAATTTTACAGTACTAATTCTTTGCCGCTTTGCTGTAATTGGTATATAATTCAGATAAATTTGAAACATTTGAATTAAAAATTGCTACTTTGTCCTTAATCAGTGGTTTATTTCATCGCATGAACTTCTTAATTACCTATGGGCTATTTCAATATGAAATGTTTGCCTTCTCATTTCATCCATATAAGAAATTTAGCAAATTAATCAACATTAAAATATGTATAATTTTAAAGCGCATAATTCTAATTTAGCATATAGAAGTATTTGAAACAAAGATCGCGGTCCAATAGACCATCGGTTTCAAGGAAACCCATTCAGTATCCTGCAGTAATAGATTACAAGAAATAGCAGCACCATTGCTCGCATACCGAACGAATGGCTGTTGTTTCCGAGACACACTAAAGCAGACCAGCGCATTTGTTTCTTCACCATCTCAGTGAATATACAATGCATTCCTCATTTCTTCCAATACTTGATGGATTTGTTACGAATGAAAGTACCATTGCTGATACTTTTTGGCCTATATTATTGCATTGATATTGGCAGAGAGGAAATTGTAGTTTATAGCATAGAAACAAAGTTCTATTTGAAAAATTATTGGTTATTTTTAAAGATAAATATGCATAAAGGAACAAGTCGTAAAAGCAATCTTGTCCATTAAATATTTTGTTTATCTGAAATATTATATTATTATTATTTTGAATTCGAAATGTTTACCTTTCAGTTAAATTTGCACACATAATCAGTATTAATGTCAAATTCCGACTGATAATGCTATTGGTAGCGGCAGGTAACGTAGTACGCCATTGCTTTCGAATAATCTTTTTCGCATTTAATACGCAAGCGTACACTTTGTTACCGGATCTTCGCTTTTCAACAAATATCACAACCACAGATGTAAAAATGTTGACATCTTAGAAAGTACTAAATAAATTCCGACACACCAAGCTGGGAAAAAGAAAATATAGAAAATCAATTAAAACTCTTTTGATTCCTAATTCTGATATTATTCATCAGAATTTTTTACCTTTAAATTAATCAATTTCAAATTCTGATGAAATGAGAAAAATGATGCTAAAGATTATTATTGAAGAATTGATTACCCCGTAACACTGATATAGCAAAACGAGACTTACTAATGACATTCTATCGAAATAAATTATTGGTAAAAAGTAACAATAAACGAAAATAGCTCACAATAATGTGCATGCTACATGAAATTGCTTTCCTTTTCTATTTTTGTTCCTCCTTTTTTGCTCTCAAATCGGTTTTGATAAAAAATTAAAATGTTTTTAAATTAATATTTTATCTTTTGAGTGTCAATTTGTTTTGAAATGATTGAATTTGTGTACTTCTTTTATCTGCCCGCTTTTGATAGATTAGTGAAAACTGAAAATGTAATAGTGGCCAGAAATTGTTGTTAAGGCGAGGAAAAAATAAAACGACAGATTGGTGAAGTGTGTTGGTTGACATGTGGTTGACATTTTACTATTTCATATCTCGCATTTCAAAATCTATCCGTTCACATGCAATTGTTCAGAGAAGCAACAAAGAAGGAAGCGCAGTATATCTGAGCGTAAAATGAAATATTCTGGTCAACAGCCAACAGCTTAATAAAGACCAAATAATTTCACTGAAACATACCAACTAGAGTCGTATTCTCCGTGGAACCTTCCTCGTATTATTTTCTCCTTCGTTTCAAGAATTTTTGATATATAAGGTGCAATTTCGAATACCATCAAACATTATCTGACGTTAACAAATACGTAGCAATACAATTTAAAAAAGTTTCTTCAATTTCCTCTAACGCCGCTGGTTATTTATTTTATTTGCATTTAAAAACAAAAAACCAAATGATGAAAAATTTAGGGAAATTAAAACTCAAGAAGTGTTTTAAATTGATGAAAAGACAATCATTTATTCGAAACGAGATCCGGGAATTTGTGACAACTTGTTATGGATAAATGAATAATTCATCTTTTGCATCAATTTTTTGTATTTATCCTTCTCAATTCATTCTTTTGCATCCGACTAAGAAATGCGGAAAAACAAACAGGTCGCAAAACAAAAAAACGGGACCGTTCGAAAACGTTTATAATATAAAATAAACTTCACTCACTGGTTTCCTTGTCGAAATTTAAAGGCAACAGTTTTTATTTCTTAAACCATTAATAGTTCCACCATTGCCTTGTTCGTTGTTGAAGAAAATGCTTGGAATTTGAGACTAGAAAAAATGTTCAGCAGGTCTTAGGAGGTGCATGTGCCAGGTTTTGACTGAAAAGGTCTTAATAATTGTCTTTTAATTAATTAATTAGAACCGACTAAGCGTAAACGCTTTTGGAAACTTTGCGTTGATTAAGATTCCGAATTCAATATTCCACTTTTGTAGATTTCAGGATTAACATAAATTTGGTTTTTCAGTAGTCAAAATCCAGGCTGAAATGTAATTTAACAACAAAACAACTCTTTCATATTCAAAAAACGTTTTTCATATTCAGTCATAGCTTGTCACTTTTAGCAATGATCACAGCAGACTTTTCGATGTAATTCGATTTAAAAAAGAATAACAATTCTTTCTCTCATTGGATACAGCAATATTTTGTCACTTAAAATTTGTCATTGCAGTGTTTCGATAAGTTGGTTGCCGCTGAAATTGGAGTACCAAAAAAAAGAATTTAATTCAGTTATTTCATAAGTAAGATTCAGAAAAATAATTACTTCTCAGTAAAATATTGCTTTGGAAACAAAATACTTATGTTAATGGTTAACAGGCATTAATGGCAATGTTTACTTAATGCTTTCATGAAAAATGCTTTTAGAGCTGATGCAAAATTTCATTTCAAGTTTATACGAAAGTCTTACAGTGGAATGGATTAGAAGTAAATTTTTCTAATTCCGACGATTTGTTCATCCAGGAATGCTATTATCCTCAATTTAAACGCAATAATCTGAATACGCCAAGATCGCTCTTACATGATGAATTAGAGATTTAGCGAAATCGAATGTATTTGATATAATCTGCTTTTTTCAGAATAGGAAAAACAAGATTTCAATATAATCGATTTGAAATATGGTGAAGTGGACAATATATTTAGCTCTCGCCATCTGTTGTACACCAAGTGAAATTGAGATGCAAGCACCACCGGGACCACCAGGGCAACCGGGACCGATGGGACAACAGGGAGCAATGGGCCAAGAGGGATGCCGGGACTAGCGGGACGGCCAGGTCCACCGGAAGCAATGGGACGGCCAGGTCTTCCGGGAGTAGCAGGGAGAGTGTCGAAAAGGTAACGAGCACTCTGAAGATGATATCTCAAAATGTCAAAAAATGGAAATGGTTTTAAAAAAAAAAATGGAAATGATTTTAGGAAAAATTAATTCCTTTGCTTTTTTATTGGTTGACAGTTTTTTTAAAATGATTGAATTTGTAAACTTTCATTTTTTCTGCATTTTCCCAATAAACCCTAAAACTCTGAATTCAAATTTTTAATTATGTTACATTTGTATCTTTATTTGAATAATAAAAGTAAAAGTATCCAATGATTTTAAACTGAATGAAAATTAAAAGCTAACTTAAGTTATTATAATATAATTCTGGAGATAAAGACGATAATGATAATAATTATGACAGTAACAGTGAAGGCAATAACAGCGGTGACGGAATAATTTCACGCCAAAACATTTTGTTAAATTTATTTCATTGCCAATTAATTCAATATCATAAGTAATCTAATTTTCTCCTGTTATTTTGCATCCTTTTTTTCAAATCTTGCAAATTAATCAAGATTCTACGCAAAAGAAGAAAATTACGATAACAAAAGAATTCATTAATGCATTTAAGTGTAATTTTTAAATTGGTTCCGAAATAATTAAATATGCAGCGCTAAAGCATACCTAAACAATTAATATTAATTATTGGTTATTTTAAAGGTAAATATGCATAAAGGAACAAGTCGTAAAAGCAATCTTGTCCATTAAATATTTTGTTTATCTGAAATGATATTATTATTATTTTGAATTCGAAATGTTTACCTTTCAGTTAAATTTGCACACATAATCAGTATTAATGTCAAATTCCGACTGATAAAGTAATCCAAAAAACTTATTTGTTTAATTATTACCAAGAGCACAAATTCATAAGTTTATAAGAAAGCAATGGAAGAAAAATAATATTAATGTTATTAACAACAACAGCATTGATCATAACAATAATTATGAAAATCAGAATAATGACAACAATCAATTTCAAATTTTTAATGAAATGAGAAAAATGATACTCAAAGGGTTGCAAAATGAAATCTTTAATTAACAAGAGAGAAAATAAAATAAAAATAAAAAACAAAGGAGAAAAATTGAAATAAGAAGGTATCGACTGATTGAGCTGAAATTAAATCAAATTTAACTCCCTAATGTTAATAAATAATAATAATTTTAAGATACATCACTTATTTCTTACTCATTTTTCTTTTGATTTAAAACCGATTTTAATCAACTGTCCAATAGCTGTTGGAATCATTATTGCTAAATCTTCAAGAAATACATCAAGGAACAATAAATTGACAAGTAAAATGGCTGAATTGGCCGATGGTAATAAAAATGAACAAATGACAAATGCATATGACACCAGTGTTACCAGAGTCTTCTATCAAATTTACTCACTCTCTTAAATTTTCATTTTCCGAACTTTAAAACTGTGATTAAGATGTTAAACCTACATTTCTTCTCCTCACAGTACATTATACCTTTCAATTTCTCAATCATTTGTCGAAGGATTACTAATACGAATCAATGCATGATTGAATCTGGTCATTTAACAATCATTTACCATTATTATGCACAATAATTACCAGATTGATTAATCTTTATGTAGTACTAACAACTAATTTATTATTACTTTCTATCAGGTAAAACATTTCAAATCAGAATGTTTTACCGTAATAACTTTACAATAAGCAGATAAGTCAATATAATTTTACAGTACTAATTCTTTGCCGCTTTGCTGTAATTGATATATAGTTCAGATAAATTTGAAACATTTGAATTAAAAATTGCTACTTTGTCCTTAATCAGTGGTTTATTTCAGGTTTCATCGCATGAACTTCTTAATTACCTATGGGCTGTTTCAATATGAGATGTTTGCCTTTTCATTTCATCTATGTAAGAAATTTGGCAAATTAATCAAGTTACATTGAAATATGTATAATTTTAATGCGCATAATTCTAATTTAGCATATAGAAGTATTTGAAACAAAAATCGCGGTCCAATAGACCATCAGTTTCAAGGAAACCCATTCAGTATGCTGCAGTAACAGATTACAAGAAATATCACAATTGCTCGCATACCGAACGAATGGCTGTTGTCTCCGAGACACACTAAAGCGCGGACCAGCGTATCTGTTTCTTCACCATCTCAATGAATATACAATGCATTCCTCATTTCTTCCAATACTTGATGGATTGTTACGAATGAAAATACCATTGCTGATACTTTTTGACCTTTATTATTGCATTGATATTGGCGGAGAGAAAATAGTAGTTTACAGCATAGAAACAAAGTTCTGTTGAAAGAGATCGAAGGAAAGGTAAAATGACTGAACCACTTCATGGTGAGCTTCCAAACTTTTGCTCGGATTAATTCCTCATCTCAAATCTTTAATTTTTTTTTATTGTTACAAAACCCTTATTATTATTAATATTGTTATTATTAGTATTATCATCATCTACTTTTGATATTTGATTTAATGTTCCTTTTAACAACAGTAATATTTCTTTTGACTTCATTTGTCCGAATCATCTAAAGAAGTTGCCAATTCTCGGAGGATATCATTAAAATTTTCTTTTTGTCTATTTTTAGTTTTAATAATATATATATTCGGAATTGCACCCCTTCATTTAAAAAATGTTATTTATTTTGATATGATGCAATATTATTTCATGAAAAAACTTTATCTTACATAATATATACAAACACACATGCAAATAAATTCTATCGCATCAATAAGAATTGCAAAAAATTCTTTATGAAATTCATTAGTCATTACTATATTTGCCATAAAATGACAAATATTTGACGTTAATTTTTTGATAATACATTTGTATTACCTTTTTATTAATTAAAACGTTCATTTTTTTTAGAAAGCAATTTATTACTTAGAAGTAACTATTTTTTTATTTGCTTACATTTGAAAAACTGGAATCGAATTTTTTTGTGCCGAAACATTTATGTGACAAATTATTGCTGTATCCAATGAAAAACTGATTTTTTATCCGTAAATGGAATTACATCGAAAAGTCTGCTAAGGTCATTGCTGTTGTAGATATGAAAGAAACAATAAGTTATTTATTTTGAAACTACATTTCTGCCTGGATTTTGACTTCTAAAAGGCCAAATTTTTGCCAATGCTGAAATCAAAAATAGGATAATTATCAAATCCGAAATCTTAACCAATGATAAGTTTCCGAAACGTTTCCGCTTAATCGGTTCTAATTAATTAATTAAGAGACAATTATTCCGTACCGTTTCCAGTTGCAGTTAAAATCTGCCACAAGCCACTCAAGAATTTTCAGAACATTTTTTCTAAGCGCTCAAGCTGCAAGCATTTTCTTCAAAAGCGAACAAGGAATTGATGGAACTACTAATGGTTTAACAAATAAAAATTCTTGCCTTTATAATTTGACAACGAAACCAGTGACCGAAGCTTGTTTTATGTTATAGATGGTTTCGAACAGTCCGTTTTTTTGTTCTGCGACCTTTTGGTTCCGCGATCTTTTTGATCTTCGCATTCCCTAGTGGGGTGCAAAAGAATGGATTGAGGAGGATAAGTATAAAAAATTGATACAAAAGATGGATGAATTTTTTTTTATATCATTTATCCATAACAAGTTGTCACAAATTTTCGGATCTTGTTTCGAATAAATGATTTTCTTTCCTTCAATTTTAAACACTTCTCGAGTTTCAATTTTCTTGAATTAATCATCATTTAGTTTTTGTTTTTTCAATGCAAATGAAATAAATGACCAGCGACGTTAAAGGAAATTGAAAGGAACTTTAATAAATTGTTTTGCTACGCATTTGCTGATGTCAGATAAAGCCTTTTGGTTTTACTCGAAGTTGCGTCTTATGTGAGACAAAAAATTTTGATGCAAAAATTTTGAAGATTTTATGATGCTGAAAAGCAATCTTAAATGTAGAATGTTGAATAGTTTTAAAAAAACAAAAATAAATGTTGAAATGCCAACGTTGAAACGTTGAAATCAACCAGACCTGTTTTCTGCATGTGAACCTTTTTTCTGATATTTTCTACTATCGTTTCAACAAATTTTTGTCATGTAATACCTTCAAAAACATTATCTGAAATCAGCAAATGTCGTGAAAGTTGTGATGAGTTGACGTTGAGAGAACGGGCTGAATTGAATTTCGTGCGGTCTCAATCTCAAACTTGGGTAATTAAACCTTTATTAAAATTATTAACAGGCGCGAACATAATTAACAGCATTAACAAACGTGAACGTAATTAAAAGCATTAACAAACGCGAGCGTAATGAAAATGTTGAAAGAACTGGATGCGTGAATGAAGAGACAGATGAGTGCCGTTGTGAAGAAAGCAGTTAAGATGGAAATTTGACAGTCTATATATAGTAGTAGAAGGGGGGGTCAATGACGTGATAAGACGATCATAATGTCAAATAATAAAGGATGGAATAATGATGTGATGGAGAGATCATAAGATCAAATGATGAAGGATAGAATAATAACGTGATAGGTTGATCATAATGCCCTTATTATTTATCAACGGCTTGAATTATTGGATGTAAGACTACAACAAAAATAAGAAATTAATCTTACATCATAAAATTAATTAGATTTATTGATCTATTGGAAAATTCGCTTTATGGATTTCGAGACAACAAATACGTTGCAAAACAATTTAATATAGTTTCCTTCAATTTCTTGTAACATCGTTGGTCATTTATTTCATTTCGCATTGAAAAAACAAAAAACCAAATGATGAAAAATTTAAACAAATTAAAACTCAAGAAGTGTTTAAAATTAAAGGAAGAAAATCATTCATTTGAAAGGAGATCGGGAATTTGTGACAGTTTATTATCTCTGCAAAATAGAATAAGTGAATAATTCATCCTTTGCATCAATTTTTTATATTTATCCTTCTTAATCCATTCTTTCGTTAAGATATGCGGAAAACAAGTCACAGAACAAAAAAAAAAAAAGAAAAAAACATTCGAAAAAGTTTACAACGTAAAACAAGCTTGGTTCACTGGTTTCGTTGTCAAAATATAAAGGCAAGAATTTTAATTTCTCAAACCATCAATCCTTTTTTCGTTGTTGAAGAAAATGCTTGCAGTTTGGTTAGAAAAATGCCTAGTAGGTCTTAGGAATTGCATATGCCAGGTTTTAACTGAGACTTTCTTAGTAATTTTTTTTTGATTGATTAATTAGAACATTAAGCGGAAACGTTTTCGGAAACTTATTGTCGGTTGAAGTTTCGAATTTGATATTCATCCTATTTTTGTTCCAGCACTGGTAGGCTTTTCAGAAATCAAAATCCAACAGAAATATATTATCAAGCAAAATAATGGATTTTTTCTCTGTTCATAACTTATTGGTTTTAGGAATGTTTTAGTGACATTCTGATACAATTCGATTTAGGAATAATAATTTACTTTCTCATTAATTGCAGCAACATTTTGTCACATAAAATTTTCCATTGCAATTTTTCGATAAATTGGTTACCGTTAAATTTTAATTGCAAGCATTTCAGGAAAAGGAATTTGGCTTAAGTTCTTTCAAAAGTAAGCACTCTGGAAAATGAAAAATAACTTTCAGTAATATTTTATTTTGAAATCAAAATAACTATTTGGTTACTGTCTCGCCTTTTAATCGATATTGATCAATTATAGGAGAAGTTTGGCAGCAATTCATAAGAAAAGTCCAAAATATTGCAGGATGTTTAGCATGTTTAAATCAGCAGAAAAAATACGTAAATGCTTCTTTATTGTATTCATTATGGTTTTTTATTATTAATTAGTTTAAATTTCATTTTCGTTCCTATTGTTAGAAAGCAATCTTAATAATTATTAATAAAATAAATCATCTTCGGTGTATCATTATGTTACATTTTGTCACTCACTGAGTTCGAAATATCGTTATATTATATATTGTCAGTTACTGAGTTTACTGTAATCAATAGAGTATTTTTGAATGCTAGAATGAATATATAATGAAGCGATGATGTGAAAGAATCTTTATGATTATTGTCCTCCTTTATATCTTAGATTTCGTTTAAATTATAAATGTTTCTATTATTATTGCTTCAAATGTTTCTTTACAGTTTATTTCAGCAATTTAGCTCAGATTATTTACCATCCTCAGTTCCATATTGACAATTTGTATCGTATTTTTTGGAGATTTAACGTACATAAAGTGTTAACTAAATGTAGAATTTATAATATTTCGCGAAATCTCTTTTAAAATAAAAATATTTCTTTCATATATAAATCAAAATTTACTTTAGGACTTAAAAATTTTTCAATTTGAATGTTTTAAAAATTTTAATCACAAATTTTGAAATCCCAAAAAGATTTCTGTGAAATGCAAATAAAAAACGATACGACCTTGACTTCATAAAAACATCTTCGAAAGAAATTTGTTATTATTGTTAAAAGTTTACAGGAAGCAAAGCTGGTTGTTACTATTGTTGCTAAAATTGCGAAAAATGGGATCTTTGTTGAATTGACTGAAGTATGGAGAGCGAGTAAGGAGAATTTTCTGCTAGGAAAATTTTGCAGAAACTGACTAATCAGAATTTTTTGAAATAGTAATTGTTTAAGCAAAAGCCATTAAAAATTATTTAATTTGCAGTGCTAATTAATTTAGTCAAATTATGTTCAAAAGTGAATCCAACCAAATCCGTGATTCAATTTTTTGCAGATTATATGAGCATAAACAATAATTGAAAGTGATTGTGAAGGGTGGTTTGAAAGCTGAAAAATTTTAAGTTCTCATAATTTTTCTTAAGCCAGGATCATAATTATCTTCTCAGTTTGCTCGGACTACTATTAGATACCACTACTTTAGTTGAATCTATGAAATTAATAAAAGGTTTTAATTTAATCGGAAGAATTAAAAACTTTTACTAAAAAATAATGCACATACAACTAACATAATGTTTTCAGAATTTGCAAAGTACTTTTGGTGGTCATTTCACTGATTACGATAAAAGAAACATGTGCAGTGGTAAGGAAGTATTATATTTCTTTCATGGCTATTTGCAAATAAAAGCTTACAGAAATCGAAAAGCAGGTTCTGGAATGACATCTGATTACACGCGAATTGTTTAAACATTTCAAAATTGTTTACATTGAAATGATCACATCTGCATAAAATAATACACATCTTAATCTACTTTCTACTGAATTTTAAAGATCGTTGAAATGTTCAAAAGTCAGCGTTTAAAAATTATTGATTTCATTTGATGCGAAAAAATTGCGCATATTACGAATAGTTTGCAATTTTAAGCATTTCGAAACGAATTTGAAAAAGTTAATGATTTGAATAAAATTTCATATTTCATGATAAATGTTGGATATTTGCGAAAATGTCCATTCGAAAAATTATTTTACTAAACATTGCTCCAGTGAAATTTGCAAGCATTTTGTTTCATCCTTTCTTTTTTTAGTTTAAATATCATAAGCAAATATCGGGTATGTATGACGAATTGTTACAATTAAATTCGAATATATTTTTTAATATAGAAATCGAAATTTTATATCCACTCGATGCCGAAGAATGCAAAGGGTTTGAAACCTTCACTTTCAAGAAGATAATTTAGTAATTAATAGGATTTTCAAGAGACTTCACTGTAATTTTTGCTTTTTTTATAAAAATTTTAACAATTTTTGATAATATTCAAAAATGTAAAATAATAGAAATTCTATTTGTATAGAAAAATATTAGAAATGTAAAAGTAATTTACAAATGATCCATGAAATTTGATTGTTAATTTGAAACTAAGATCGTATTTAGAAAAAACTTAGCTTAACTTAATGACGAAGAAAGTTATCAACTACCATAACTTTGTTTTTTTTGGTATTATGCAAGAATAATAAATATTTTTCAATTGCTCTTTTAGACCACATATAAAGATTCTTGATCGAGAAGGGAAATATTCGCATAAATTAATAATAGATGAGAAAGGAACAATACTATGGGCAATATTTAATAATCAAAGTATGGCTACAAACATTGAACGCCAAATTTCTTTTAAATACAAGTTTAATAAAAAAAAATTTCTAAATTTCAAATTTGTGCTCGTAACGCTAATTAATTAGATAAATTTATGGATATAGCATGAAAAAAAGTCCTTTTTTAAGTTTTTTGGGATATTTCTTAATTTTTTCAATATTTTCCTAGCTATTTTTTGTAGTTTTATGTCATCCATGTATCATATAGAATTATGATGTAAGCCACTACTTATCAATAATAAGACATTAAGTATTTTGCCAAATTTTTGCTCTATAATTCTAGGCGCAAGTCAATATATCCTTGGCAGTTACCATTATGAAAGTCTATTTAAATTGTCATTAAGAATCAGTAAGTGGCAATCCGAGATTGAATGGAATGGTGGAAAAGTCGCGCTTCCCAGTATTCATGGTATTATTGATGTGATTTAGGGCTACGTTGAAAAAGAAAAAGAAACAATAGAAAATTTCGGATGTTTAATTTTTCAAAGCATTGATAAATTTAGCCATTAACAAATAAACAAGCATATTAATTAATCAAAAGAGTATTAAAAAGTGACAATGTTCATGCATTCCACAAACCTGTTGATGGGGATTAAGTTGTTTATCGAGATTGGATTATTTTATTAGGTATCGTGAATGTATTATTGTAGTTATCATGAAAAGATAATTTTAGTAGGTTATTGTAATAGATTATCATGAGTAGACTGTAATATCAAGTTATCGTGGATGGATTAGATAATGTATTAGACGTAATGATAACTAAGCAACAATTGGTCTAAAACATTTCAGGAATTGTACTGAACCTATTTGTTTTGCAGATAAAGATGGGCTTGCCTTAATAACGGTTCAAGGAGGCTGTCAACCTGATCAAATAACAATCGACGAATATTTGAGTGGTTTGTTTTTTCCATTTTTAATTGGCTTTTCTAATTGATAGGAACACTGCTAGAATGTGAAAAAATGCAAAATAATTGTAAACTAAATTTTATTTAGAAAAATCTAAAATTAATGGAAAGGATATTCAATATTCAACGCTCAATAATAAGAAGACCTTTCCTAAAATTGCTAATGGTTCAATAAGACAAACTGAAACTGTTACAAGAAATTGTAAGATATGATGTTTTCTTTTAAATTAATGATAGAAATACATTGAAATAATAATAGCGTCCTGAGGAATTTCAACTTTTTACGAATTCTATTATCATTTCCGAATAAAAAAGTATAATTATATATATATATATATATGTCTATAATATATATATGTCTATTTAAGCTATGTTATTCCTCGCTCTTCATTTAATTCCATGTCTAAAATTTTTTATTAAAATTAATGGATGATATTTCATGAGTAAATTGTAATAGTCTCTGCTATAATTAACATTAGCTGAAATGTTTCAAAATTTTATAAAAATGACGATTATCTCATATGTCTTTCTTGCTATCGAAGCAATTAATTTCCTACGTTGTCAAGATAACTTTCAAAAATATTGAAAGTAATCATTCTGTTTTATTTGATTAATTAATATTTGCAAAATTTTCTATTTAGTATTTGCTATCATCTTTAAGTGCTACCATAAAGATATGATAACCAAAAGTTCATTGTATTTATAGTGTTTTACCATGACGAACAACGGCATACCTTGCTATATATATTTGGTAAGGTAAGAGCAAATAAGGAATTTTGAACTATCAATTTTAAAATTTACTCTATCGCAGAAATTTTAATCCTAAAAGAAATGACAATAATAACAATGCAACATGCCACCTAATAGGAATCAGTTTGATCAACAAATTGAAATATGAGATTTTCTTACGGAAAATTGGTGGAGATTATAGGTTATTTGCTTCGTGCGATTTTATTGAAAAATTCGTCTTTTCGTTCGAAATGTTTCAGATTGATGAAGTACTGATACTGGGAGCAGTATTGGCAATTGTTATCAGCTGCATAATGGTTACGATCGAAATTCGAAACTACAAACTTTATCAATTAGCTAAAAGCAAGCCTCTAAAACCGGTTTTAACCAAAGAATTTCTGGAAAAAATACGAATTGAGCGTTACAAATCTAAGGAACGTGGTTTGTTATTTTATTGGCACACTAATTTTTTAATATTTCCATCAAAGATAACAAAAATAAATGCCGATATGGCATGCGTTCAACGATTCTTCGTATTGCTGAAAATAACAGCAAATTATTTGTAGAAGAACCAGCAATACTTTTTATTTCATTTTTATTTTGTTTACTTTATAATTTTCATTTAGTTTAATTATGGCGGTATGACTTTTGTTGAGTTCAAGCTAAGCAAAAAGCTTGTTTACTCCAATTACATTTTTCATTTAATGGTTAAATTGCTAAGGAAGGATTTGCTTATCACACTAATATTAGCTGATAAGTTATTTAACTCTCTGTATGAGTTTCAATGTATAAACAAACAGTGATATTTGATAATGCTTATATTCAAGAATCTCATGTTGATAAATCAAATTTTAACTTTAAGATTTAAGATTTAAACATTTGTCATCATCAATCTAACTTCCTTATGATAATGATAATTATATTGCGCAGTTCATATTATAAACGAATGTTTATATTGCCACTATTGAGATTTCATTTGTAATTTACTATTAATCTAATTTTTGTCACAAATGCACAATTAATAATACTTAATAATGTTTAAGCCCAAAAAAAGCAAGAAATGAAAAAATAACGCGAAAAAATTGAAAAATGAAACAATTTGTGTATTATAATCATAGCATATATTAAATGATTCAAAGTTTACGGTGAATAAATATTGCTTTAAAAAGTGTTTTTTGTCTAGAGAAACTAGCATCTGATAAATTAATGACAGAATTAATTACAAAGCTGAGGTAGCCTCCTTAGTTCTGCCTCTCAAAAGTTAATTTATTATTTTGGAACTGAAAGAATTTGTTTTTTGTCCTTAACCTTAAACGATCATAAATTTCATATATTTCCAATTGATTTCTATTTTACCACCATAGATTTCATTTATGACTTGGTATTTGAAGTATTTAAAACAGAAATTATAAATCAGTTGATCAGTAAACCGATAATTAAATTTGATAATTTAAAATCAATTTTTATCTGATATCCTAAACAATAACTTCAATTATTACCTTTCAAAATACATAGTCATAATTGTTAATGTTATCTCGATTAATGAAGAAATCTTCATTAATGTTGCATCAATGAAACATTGATTTCTTCATCAATGAAGCAAATAAAGCCAGTGAGGAGGATATAAGCTCACAGGAGGAGATTTCGGTACTTCTGTACATATATGGATAAGAAAAGGGCTTGCTAATCATAAAAATCAATGCAAAAGCCAACTTAACCTCTATGATGTCAATAGCACAAAGAAATTTATTTCAACAATATAGGAAGTTAATCGCTTTGATAGTAAAAAAGTTAGAGATTTGAGTCCTACTATATCAGACAATTGTTATTTTTATAATGTTTTGAAAACATTTCATCTAGTGTAAACTGCTATAGCGGAGACTGTTACAATTGACTTATAAAATATCCATTAATTTTAATTAAAAATTCTATCCACGGAATAAAATGAAAAGCGAGGAATAACATAGCTTAGACAGGCAGATGTAATATTGCACTTTTTAATCCGGAAATGACAATGAAATTCGGAAATAATTGGGATTCCTCAGGATATTACTATTATTTTAGTGTATTACATATCATTAGTTTAAAGAGAATATCATATCTCACAGTTTTCTGTCACAGCTTCGATTTATCTTATTGAGCCATTTTTTAGAAAAAAAAAAAAAAAAAAAGCAGTTTTATGAAATGTCCTCATATTATCGAATGTTGAATGTTAAATTTCCTTTCCATCAACTTTAGATTTTTCTAAAAAAAATTTAGTTTTGCTAAAAAAAATTCATTTATTTATTTTTTTCTTTGCATTTTGTTCACAATCCAGCTATGTTCTTATTAATTAAAAAATCGATTAATTAAAAGCACAGAAAAAAACAAACTGCTCAAATGTTCTTTGATTGTTATTTGATCAGGTTGACAGGTTTCTTGAACCGTTATTAAGGCAAGCTCATCTTTATTTTTCGCAAAACAAATAGGTAAGTTTACGTTCAATACAATTCCTGAAATGTTTCATATCATTTGTTGCTTATTTATCACCTATGTCTAGTAGACTATCTAATCTATACACGATAATTTGATATTACAATCTACTCATAATAATCTACTGCAGCAACATACTAAAATATCTTTTCATGATAACTATAATAATACATTCATGATAGCCTAATAAAATAACCCAATCATGACAAATAACTTGATCGATTCATTGCTTTCAGTAGATTTCTATAACATATCAACCTTGTCACTTTTAATATTCCTTACATTTATATCAGAAATACAGAAAACTTCATAATCAATTCCTTTAAACTTTTTTCTACCAAGAGATAGTAAACATATCTTTAGACACGGTAAACAAAGTCGAAATTTGAAAAAAAAAGGAAAAAACGAACTTTTTTAATTATTCATTTTCAGCGGGATTCTCTTAATTATTCCGTTTCAAGATTTCTTGCACAATCCACAATCCATTTCGAGCATTTCATAGTATCATAACCGTAGTCCATCTTGCATGGTTCGTAAAATTTATAAATCAATTTATAAAAAAAAAATTATTTCCACTAAAAATGTTATTTTTTTTTCGAAATTCCTTTCTTCTTTTTTTAATAGCGGAATTTTTCGTCATAAAAAAAAGTAAATTCACAAATAATTATTCCAGTATATTATTGTTTCATTCATCATTTATACATATATTTTTTCACGTGATAATAACGATACAGTATCTTACGTGAAAAATTGCACGTTTTTACGTGGAACTATACAAAAATCACCGATGATATTTTTGCAAGTGATCAGTTTTGTTTTTTCAAAGTAGCATTGATACTTGCAAATTTATAAGATTTTTTTTTTTAAAAAAAGTTTTCTTTCTTGTTACCTCTACCTGACTCTCTCATTAGTAGCGTTAGTCTCTGATTCTCTGCAAAATAATAAACTCTCAACGATGCGTTGCGTTGAAATTGACGTATTTAAGCGCAAAATTTATGTTCGTTTTTCAGATTAGCAATACCCTGGATAGCCTAGGGCTATATTTCGAGCTTTTTACTTTCAATTTTTAATTCGTTTGATAATTCCAAATAAGTAAAATGTTAATCACTCACAGATAGCATTCAATCTCTTTTTGTTCAATAAAACAATTAATCATTTTGATTAATTCCATAAACAAACAAGTTTAGATTGAACGAAATATTTCGACGATGAATGTAGTGGACTTTTGAATTTTTTGAAATTTCAAAAATGAAACTATTTTATTGAACAAAAAGAGATTAATACTATTTATGAGTGATCAACATTTACTTATTTGGCGTAATATTTTTACGTTAAATTACGTGATATTTTAATTTATTGGTTTATCTTGACGTTTGTTTACGTAATTTTATTTGAGGAAGAAATGCTGAGGCGATAAAGTAAACGTACTATCGTTTTCTCAGATCAAATGGACGAAGTAACATATTCGGCTCAGAAGGCTATTGCATATGATAAGGCTTGTAGATGGGATGCTGCTATTTATTTTTATATTGTAAGTTAATTTTTATTTTTAAATAAACAAATCAGTACATATCTTTTGTAGTAAATGCGAAATATATTAAATGATTGGATTAATTAATAGATTAATTAATGAATGATCAAATTAATATGAAACAATAAGTTATAGTTTAAACGAATCTGTATTGATGAATTGAGGGATTATTTGGCATAATTTCTTTGAGAATAAGTTAACATTCATGTAAGCCTAAGTTAATTTATGCTTAACAGGATTATACCGTTATTCTTTTAAATAATTAGACCAAATTTGTAAGAAGTATAAATTAAGTTATTAAATTAACAAAATTTTAACTAATTGGTGAATAAGTTATTAAAATAATAGATGTGTAAATGGAATAGTGAATAAATTGGATATGGAAAGAGAAAGTTAGTTCTTTAGTTCATTTAATTTAAAAAAAAAAAAAATAGTAAGTAATTTAATCGACTAGTTTGATATACAAAGCAATGAATTAATCTCGCTTCAAATTAAATTTTATTCTTTTTCAATCTCCAGAATTTCATATATCTCTTTGATCTTCCAAGTATTTTTATATTTGTTTTCTTTTCACTATTTAATTTTATGCATGAAATGTGCACAGAGTTTGACTATTTTTCATATTTATCAATAAATTGCGTTCTAGGATGCTGCTGATTCAATCCTTGAATTAATTCGGCAAGAAAAAATTCCATCTTCATATAAAGGAAAAGCAGAAGAATACGTGAAACGTGCTGAAATAATCAGATCGCAAAGTAAATTGATTTTTCTTTTCGATTTATGTATTTGATTATTTATATCAGTTTGTGATTGAATTATTTTAAGATCTTTTAAGCAGCTATTTTGCTCAGTAGAATATTTGACTTTGAAGTATTTTCGTTGATAATTTTTCTCAGTTTTCTAATTTGCATAAAAAATGAATTCATTAGATGCATCGAAGAAATCAGCTAACATCAAAAGCCAGCAGCAGCTTAAGCTTGAACGAGCCGAATTTTTGTTATACCAAGCGCTGGATCAGGATGAAGCGGGAAATATCGAAGAAGCTGTCATGTTATATTCTCAGGCTGTTGAGCTTTGCATCGACACTTCAGTTCGTTTTACTTGTCTATGGCTATTGGTTATATTTATTTGTTATGATTGATTGTTGTCATCTTAGGTACCAGTCATCTTAGGTCATCTTAGAGATGCAAATGTTTAAATTGGCTTTCTTATTTTAAGAGCACATCTTGTGATGCTGCAATGGCTGGGAAGTTACGTCAATTGGCTAAGAAGGCTTTGGATCGAATAGAAGTCTTGAAAGCTCAAGAGAAGCTCAAGAAAAGCCCTAGTTTAGAATTTCCTGAACCTCCTACGGATGGTATGTTCCTTTCACTTCATCTTTGTTTATTATTTACTCTTTTCACTTTAGATATACGAGATTTTTTGAAATGTTTACTTTTAACCATAATGTGGAACACTTTACCAACAAGACAAGGTTCAACTGACATACTTTTTAAATGATAGCTCATTCCATTATTTTATTGAAGAAGCAAATTTGCTTTGCTGAATTAAAAATAGCCAATTTTTATAATAAAATGGATCATGCTGGATTTATAGAAATATCCGGCTTGAATATAAGCACGAAATTCGAGCAACCGGTTGCTAACACCAGCAATAGTGAAACAACAATGCTTAAGCGGGAAGTTGGAGACAGTGTTCGCCTTACTAAATCCGAATTAGCAGTATTGGCAGCAACATCAAACGTTAATGGAAAGCAATATGTTCCCTTTTTAGCTGTCGATCTGAAAGAACGATTTGCCTATCCGGTACCATTTATGTAAGTTTGCAAATATCATAATTTGTAATTTCAGAGAAACTATAATCCAAATAACAGTAAGACTTGTCAAAAATTAAAGTTTTTGATCAATTTTATTGCTGAAATTTTCAGTGACAAACATGGTTTGCTAGCTTTGTCTGATAAACAAGCAAAACGACTAAAAAGTTGGATGCGCCCAGATGAGTTTATGCAGTCTCCGAAGGTAATTGATCGGATCGATAGTGGTACTATTAAACAGGTTGCTTCTTGTCTTCTATTTTTTTTTTTTTTTTTGTGTAGAGAAATCATTTATTTATCAGAACAGTGAGAAAAAAAACACGAACCAAGTTTTTGCAGCATCAAGCAGACCTAGCATACTATTTTTTAAGGAATAATGAATACTACAAAGATACTAGGCTTCAGTTCATTTTTCACTAAATTGTAATGAATTTTATTGCGTTGGAACACTTTGATTCGCATAGTAATAGTTTCAATCATGCAAGTCAAATTTATTGCATACATAATAGTAGGTGTTAAAAAGTGCAGTGCGCTTAATATTTTTTCATACTTTGTTTAGAATTTAAAATTCGGATTGCTAGTAATGTTTCAGTCAATTGTGTCTGACTGCTCTTTCGTAGCTTCATTAGCTATATCAGCTCGATATGAAAAATGTTTCAAGAAGCCACTGGTGACAAGGTATTTGTGACCACTTTCTTTTTTCCGTACATTATATCCTCGCTGTAAATATTTGCTTATCTTTCCAAGCATAATTTCGACTGCGATCTGATCTACTACAAACTTTCCTATCTTTGAGAGGAATTTGTCGGTGGAATACAACTAGTCTTTTCTAGTTGCATTTTTGTCCATTCTGTCAGTGTAGTATTCATAAGATATAAAATTTCATTACATACATTGAACTTACATAAATCATAGATCAGTTTTAATTTCTTTGCAGTATAATATATCCTCAAAATAAATCTGGTGTACCATTGTATAATCCTTGTGGGAAATATATGATCAAAATGCATTTCAACGGTGTTTGGAGAAAAGTAAGAAAAGTTCTTTTGTGTTTGTGTGTTGTGCCAGTGACAGCTTTTCGCATGACATCCGTGCATTGTTTTTTTTTAGACATTTGTGCAGATCCTACGTTGCATATGCTGTAGTATATGTACGTAAAATCCTGGCGGTACCAGAAATAAGTTAGATTGAATGATGGACAGTTTCTTGTCATGCCGAATATCATCACTAATTGCTGATAAATTTAATTATAATTTGACATATTTGATCATAAATTTGACTTAACCTGCCTGAAGATTGGGCTGATTTCACAAATATGAAGTGCTTTGACTAGCTTCGTTCATTTTTTTTTCAGATTGTAATTGATGATCGATTTCCCATTGGAGAATATGGTGATTTCCTGTGTTCATATAGTCAACAAAAGTTAGTAATTTAATAATTCACATTTTTCTCTTGTTTGTAGTTTAGTAAAGTTTGTTTTGTTTCGTCCTCTTTAAGTTTTTTTCTGAAAGAAAGACAACTTTGTATAGTTTGTTTTATTTCATTGTCTATGAATTTGAGATAAAAGGGAAGTATTTTGCAGGAATGAATTATGGGTTTCATTGTTGGAAAAGGCTTACATGAAGGTGATGGGTGGGTATGACTTTCCTGGCTCAAATTCGGTAATACTTTGAAGTTTGGCCGCATGGGTCTGCTCTTCGAAATACTTAAATATTATTTTTAGAGCATTGATATGCATGCATTAACGGGTTGGATACCCGAAAGAATAGGTATTAAAAAGGATTGGTCTAGTAAGGATGCTGATTCTGTGTTCGAGAAACTTTTTGTAAGGTTTGTCTGTAAAATTGTTTTAAAAGAAAGCGTGTTGTGGAAATTACGTAATTAGCAGCAAAATAGGCCATTGCTTAATTACATTGGCTACTGGTAAAATGGATCAAATGACAATTGAAAAGATATCATAATAACTGTTACATCTATTGGCGTCTTTGCACTACTGAAAGCACCAAAATCTTATAGTTGTATGATTATTATGATTGTAGTTTATATGGATCTACTCATGATTGTCTTGAAAATTAACATCATATTTCACCGATAAAAAATTTATCCATGATTAGTTTAAACAAGCAAATAGTTAATGTTTAGATATCACCAGGGCCATTGCTTAATTACATTGGCTACTGGTAAAATGGATCAAATGACGATTGATCGAACTGGCCTGGTTGATGCTCATGCATATGCCGTATTAGATCTAAGGAAAATCGAGGTATGAAATCTATATTTCTTTTTATATTTTGCATAATAATTTCTCTATTAATAAAAATATTAGGCAGAATGTCTTACTCTTTAGAGTAAGCGGTTATTGATGCTAAAAAATCCTTGGACACATTTACGCTGGAAGGGACGCTATTCCGCCAAAGATAAGGACAGTTGGACACCGCAGCTTTGCAAAGCTTTAGATTACAGTCCTTCGGACGCACAGCAATTCGATGATGGTTAATATTAGTTTCGTCAGTTTTTTGTGTTGAAATTTTGATGAAACTCGAATTTACTGAAATTAGCGTAAAATTTCGAATTTTATATTATTCTTTGTTAGATTTGTCTGAGTGCAAGTGCAAGTGCACTTCAGACAAATAAATCAAGTGCAGTTTAGGTGTGTTTTGGATCGACTTTAAATCAGTGTGCCATTTCTTCGACGTATTTTACGTAAATTGGGATCCTTCGATATTTCCCTACACTTATGGGTTACATGCGTAAGTATCTAGAATTTCATTTCAGTGGAAAATATAAAGTAAATAATGCTGTGTAGACCGATTCTTACAACTTTTTTTTTCCCTAGGATGTGGTCAGCAGGTTTGGGACCAGTGAAAGATTTATATAGTGTAGCAGACAATCCTCAGTACACATTGGAAGTAAATAGTAATGGTTCCACTGCAGTATGGATTTTGCTCACACGTCATATAACAGATAAAGTCAGAACTTCTGATTCTGAATGTATTTTATTGTAACATTTGATTTGAATTAGGGATTGATTTGATTCAGAAATCATAATTTTTCCGTTTTCAGAATGATTTTGCTTACAACAAAGAATATATCACAGTATTGGTGTACAAATCGGGAAAGAAAATTTATATGCCAAGTCAGATTTTCGGTGATATCATTATCATTCAATATTTGATAAAAGTGATACAGTTCGAGGAAGCATCACAGGGAAATGCATATATTCTGGTTAATATTTAGCTAGGCTAGTCTTTCGTTTAGGTTTCTTAAAACTTTTAAATTTGATACGATGAGTTTAAGATGATCCAAAACCAATCATGGATGCAGTACGACTAAACAGTCCTCACTATTTGTGTCAAGTGATTATTTCTGAATGTGGTTGTCAAAAATATACCCTAGTTGTTGCTCAGGTTAAATTTTTCTAATACGTTTTTTCCTTTTTGCAACAGTTGCTTTTTTATTGAAGAATTTCAAGTACTGAACAGATAGATAATGAGCTTTTTAAGCTTCATTATCATAAGTTATGTTTAATTTCCTAAATCTAATACTTAGTTTGCTTCAAAATTGTTGGTTAACCTACGTGTGGTAGCAAAAAAAAAGCGTATTTTGATATGCTCGAAGTTGTGCCAGTAGAAGCACTATGAACTGAATGCGTTTTAACAAATCTGCAGAAATCTCTGTGGAGGAAGAGAATATAGAGATTAATTAAAATCAGCAATAAAGTAGAAAAACGGAAAATGCTAAGTATATTAGCTATAATGTAGCGTTGCAACAGCGTCAATTTATATTTTTTGTTTTTATAGTATGAGAAAATGAAGACAATATATTATACTTTGCGTGTATATTCTACTGCTGAATTCCGGTTACGAAAAGTGAAAGTGCCTTATGTTTCAAAAAAAAGGGTAATATCATTTTAGTATTATGAATATTCTTATTCATCTGTTTAAACACCATTAATTTTTATAACTGTTTTTAGGAAACGGGCGAATGGAAGGGAAAAACGGCTGGTGGCTGTGGTAATGGTTCAAGTCGAGAAACTTACATGTATGTCAATTTTACTTTTATTAGTCCTTATCAATGAATTGCTATCTCTCTTCAACACTTTTGATGGTTTGTGCACTTTTTATAGGAATAATCCAATATATGAACTGAGTTTGGATGATGGTAGCGATGATAATGATGTACTTGTTGAATTGAAGGGTCCGAAACAGTATAGTATCGGTTTTGAAATTAAGCAGTTTTCCTCGTTAAGGAATAAACCATTTGAAAGACGCAGTTCAGGATTATTCAGGTTTGAATTTGCTTTTCTGTTTTCGGTTTTTGCTTATGTTGTTTAAATGTTGAGTATTTTAGACCGGGATACACCGTACTTGCCTTGGAAGCAGTACCAGCAGGTATCTACAACATTCAGCCAATGACATTTCAACAAGGCGAGGAAGGACCTTTTTTTTTGACGATTGAATCATCGTGTTCTTTTACAGTTAAGCGAATACAGTAACGTTCTTGTGTGTTGACTTTTGTTGACTTTGCAAATTTCTCTATTTTCTTAAAATTTTGCAAATTTCTCTATTTTCTTAAAAGATTACTGTTTGAATAACAATACCCAAAACAGCAAGGAAAGTGGAGTCCATATAAGAAAGAAAGTGGAGCTAATTCTTATTATACTTAAAAAACTAATGAACATAAAATTTTTACAACATATAATGATTGAAGCAATTTTACGAAAGATAGTGTTCTCAATCGACGGCCAGAAAACAAGAAATGTATTTTATTTGGAGAATGAAATATTTTTAATACACTGTGAATGTATTTATTCAAAGTACGGAGAAATTGAATGATTTTTCTATAATGATGAAATTACAACGAATGAACAAATCCAACATTTTATAAACTCTTTATTGTTTGCAACTGTTGTTCTCTTTTAACTTGAAGTATTCTTTGTTAGAAAAATAAAAATAGGATGTATATATATTTTGTTATTCAGTATGTATGTAAGAAGTTCACATGAATGCGTTTTATATTGGATAAACATGAATATCATTATTTTACGATATATTATTTTACACATTCTTTACTGCTTACCAGTCTTGTTCTCTTTTGACCTTTTGTTATTTTAGACATTCTTTATTGCTTACCAATTTTATTCTCTTTTGACCTTTTTTTTTGATTCAATCATTTCAAAAAAATTGTCAATCGGAAAAAAAAGAAGAAATAAACTAGATTGTGCAAGAAATAAATTTAAAAACCATTTTTATTCAGGAATTCATCGAGATATCACCATTAGTGTTTTTTAGTTACCCATTTTCCCTTTTGGTCCTATGTTCCGCGCTCATCTCCGTTCTCCTTTTGATTTCTGTAGTCTGGGTGCTCCAAACGTTCTCTGTGGCCCGGGTGGTCTGACCAACGGGTCCTGCTGATCCCTTTCTCAGGTCCGTTTTCCCAGATCTCACCTTTTTGTCGATTTTCTCGGTACTTCCTGCATCCCTGTTGGTCTCGATGAGTCCGGGTGGTGTCGCGAACTTTCATATCGCGAAACTTCCAATAAGCCAATAAATCAAATTTTAAATGAATGTTAACATTCTGAGCCATTCAATTAATTTTACAATCCTTAAAATTTCCATGTCTTTTTGTTATTATCTAAACTTACATCCTTTGTATTCATGTCATAAAGAAAATGCTCTAGCTGCTTATGATATCTATCTACAACAAAGGATTTGTATTGTATTATATCTATCTACTCTTTCTCCATAAACTAACAAAGGATCAGCTACTACGCTATTTTACCCAGCAAAGGCATTGTATTAAGCTATCAATCCTCCCTCTTCTCCCACTATGTAAAACTGTCAATCCTCCCACCAATACAATTTCTTGTTTTGTTCATTTCAACAAGCGGATTGGCATCATCATGTCCACGCTTTCATTGTATTAACAAATTTCTTTTTCAATTTGCCTTGCAATCGTTGTATTGTCATTATATTTCGCGTTAACCAAGCTTTCTAATAAAGATTTAATTACCCAAGTTTGAAGTGTGTACACAACTCAACTCGACTTCACGTGGTCAACAGAATATTAACAATACCTGATTTGAATGTTGGTTATTCCTGGATACCAATTGACTTCGTAAAAACTGTACGACAACAATTTGTTGACCATGCGAAGTCGGGTTGAGTTGAGTTGAGTTGTGTACGCACTTCAAACTTGGGTAATTAAATCTTTGTTAGAAATTTTGGTTAACGCGAAATATAATGACAATACAAAGATCGCAAAGCAAATTGTAAAAGAAATTTGTTAATACAATGAAAGCGTGGACATGATGATGCCAAACCACTTGTTGAAATGAATAAAACATAAAGTGGTATTCGTAACAGTTTTATATAGAGGGAGAAGAGGGGATTGATAGCTTAATACAATGCCTTTGTTGGGTAGAATAGCGCAGTACAGCACAGAGAAATAATGAATTGCTTGATATTACATTTCTGTCTTAATCTTAACTTTTGAAATGCCAAGTTTTTACCAATAGTGAAATCAACAATAGGATTAATATCGTATTAACCCACGATGAATTTTCTTCTAACCGGTTCTAATTAATTAATTAATTAGAAGGCAATTAGCGATTTTTAGGACCTACCAGATATTTTTTCGAACCAAACTTCAAGCATTTTTTTCAATAACGAAAAAAGGATGGACGAACTGCTAATGGCTTAAGAAATAAAAATTCTTGCCTTTATTTTTCGACAACAAAATCAGTGAATGGAATTTGTTTTACGTTTGTGTAATATATTATAATATATAAGAAATATACATATATAGATCACATATCAATTATACAAAATGATAATCTTTACTTTCATTATGCTTTTATAAAAAGGTTTACTACCCAATAAGTTGCGTATATATTAAACTCCTTGGTTCGTGTTTCAAGACGGGTCAGATAGGTGATAATAGACTATAATTTTATCAATTGTTTCAACAACATTTATTCTCATGCGATTACATGCAAATGTAATTAATAAAATATAATCGACTATCACGAATTACAAAATTGAAAGTTACACATTTGGGATTTTAAGATATACTGAAAACATATTTTTAAGATTTCAAAAAATTTCAATTATTAATTGAAGAGATTGGTGCAGCAAAAATTAGCTTCATTACATGCTAAAACGAAACTCTCGATAGATACACCAATCATTGTTTAATTTAGCATTCATCTCTTTAATATCATTTTATTCATTATTCATAAATAATAAATCAATAAGCAGTGTTAAATTAATCAGTTAAATATCGATAAGTTTCGTTAACTCTATCCATTTCCATCTCAACGATTTCACGCCCTCTTGAACTCTCTCTTCAAAGTTCTTTGCAACTTTCTCTCACGGTACTTGTTTGCTATCGGTTTCATGGTCGTATTGAGCCTTAAATGAGGTTTACTACCCTCTTTGACCTGCAATCTCAAACAACCCGGATCTAGGGAATAACTTACCGTAACTTTTTTCATCGTTATAATCTAAGGAATAACCTACCGTAACTTTTTTCATCGTTATAGGTCTAGCACATTCTATGAATTGTAGCCTCACTAAAGGGGACTTTGCATGTAAAGATATGTTACGGACGCTACATTTTCATATAATTAATTACCTATTGGATTCAGCGTTGTTTTCCTTTTCACTCGCCGTTACTAAGGAAATCCTGTTAATTATATGCTTTAATTCAGCGAGTAATTACGACTCAGTTGAGGTCAAATAAATGATAATATATTGAACGATTCATTCATTCATTTATTTGTTATATTTTTATGATATTGTAACAAAAACAAATTAAACAATCAATTCATTACAATAATGAATAATAATAATTTAGATCTTTCCTTACCATTATAATGTTTCAATGAAAGATTTAAAATATTTGTTCAATATATTTTATAGAAATAAGAAATAGCAAAAATAGTAACATACTATTTTTATTTCTTACTTTATTTTATTACCTATCAAGGCATTGCATATATTTATTTTCAGTTGTCGCCTGATGCAATAAATTATTTCACATAATTCCTTTTTTTTCATTCTTTTAAACAAAATTTTATTGCATAAAGTTTTGTTTAAAATAATGAATTATTTAATGTAAAATTTATTGATTGATACTCAATTAGACGTAACATTGGGAATGCACCATTAATTATTATTAACTATTCTCTAATATTAATCTATCTATTATTAATAGCAACTTTATATATATATATTCATGTATGTTGCTAATAAATAATATTTTTAGTGAATAATGATAATAATTGACAAAATAACTGTTGTTATGTTGTTTTTTGAAGCTCGATGATGATCGTTCCGCAGGTTCAAGTTATTGCGATTAAAGCTTTACATCAAAGAATCTCCATCTGGTAAGGTTTCAGAGCAGGAAACAACGTCCCGATTTACCGTTACTTTCATCGATTCTTTACTTATTCGGTAAAACGAAAATTGAAATATTATATATATTTCGAAATTTTTGATTTAAGTTAAACTACTCGGTGGTTTAACGATTCGCACCGAAGACAGTGTCAGCGAGAGCTTGACTGGGACGGTACAGCTATCAAAACGTGAGAAGGAAATTCAGGAGATGAAGTTTAAAATTTTCAATTGCCTTTTGAAGAGAATTCTCAGGACAAAAAAAACCCCTCCTCCACTGCCACCTAGAACTAGTTCACTCAAGATGTTTTGATGAGCAGGGAATATTGTTAATGATAGAGAAGCATAAATATTGGATTTGATTACTAAATTATCAAGTAACGTGAGTTAATTAAATAACTGAAAGGTATTTTTTCAAAATGATAAAATCAAATAAAATCAAAATTCACGAAGTTGGAAAATGAAACTAAGTCCAGTGTTTTTTTTATGCAAAATTTAACAACTTATAACTAACAAATTCAGCTAATTTGCTTAACAAATGAACTGATGACATTTTGAAATATGACCTAAAGCATATCCATCCGATAAACTTAGCTCTAGTTTTTTTCTATTTTTTTTTCATAACAATGGATATGGTTCACAACCTTCCGAATGTACTTCCCAAAAAAAAAAAAGAAGGTAAATTTCATTGAGCAGAATTTATTTTGACTGTAAAAAATCAATGGAAGTTAAATCTTCTTTTTTTATTGCCTAAATGCTTCTTAGATTCTTTCTATTATCTAGATATTTTCATTAGCTAGAATTTCCAAACAAAAAGTACATAAAATAAAAAATAACTAAACGGAAATTTCTAAGCAATACCGAAACTAATCACTTACCAGGTAATTCAAAAAAAATAAATATTAAAAAAAAGAAATCAATCAATTCTTATCTTCCTGCAAATCAACCATCCACATATTAGACTGACTTATTTTTGATGTGAACAACCATTTTAAAATGATTTAAGCGAAAGATCTGAATCTAGAATATACGAGCAAAAAAAGAGTTTCCACCTTTTTATTCAATTTTATTTTTCTTCCTGGAAAAACCTTAAATTACTTTTCATTCTTTCACATAAAGTAATATTTTTTTATTATGTATATATCACCAGACGAATGCATATCACAGTGAAAATAAAAATCACCACAAGAATCAATTTAAAATAACCACATTAAAAACCACTGAAAGATTATGGAACCAAAACATAATTAAAAAGAGTCTGACTAGTTTTTTCAGATTAAAATAGATAGTCAAATGAGAAACAAGATGACAAATCTTATCAGAAGAAGTAGGCAAATTACATGTAGTCAAACAAACATTACACATTAGTTGTACGCGACAAATCCAGATAAAATGAAATAAAAAGTATATTACTACTGTACTGGAAATAACAACAGTAAGTTTTATGTTTTAAATAATGGATTTTCTACTTTCGCATATTGTAACTTCTTCACTATGTGACGCTATTCATATATTTGGAAACAAAAGATAGTAAAAAAATTTAGTCATTAATTATTTCAAAAAAAATTATGAAGCACAACATAAAGAAATAATTCCCAATATTTCATTTTAAAAAATACTAAATTAAATTTTAAAATCATGAAAATGACTTGAAAAGATTTTATGTTTCAAACCTTGAAATTATTAAACTAAATTTCATAGAAAAATTATTTAGAATATGAAATGCTACCACAAATAAAACCTGTATTAGTTAATCCAACGATGTATTAAGGTGTCATAAAACGTAAGGCATTCCTATCAACCTGTATTTTTACCAAGATATATTATTTCAAGTGTTTTTTGACGTATCAAAAACTTTTCGCATTTCTTGCTTCATTTTTAGAATCATTGATGGTGGTACGCAAAATGCAAAGCATTTCAAAACATCAACCACATATCTGGAAAAAAAATTGTTGATAAAAATTGAATATTACTGACAAATTTCAATCGTATAATCTATTCATTCTAATCATGTGTCATATCAGAAAGAAAATTATAACATATAAGCGACCTTCTTAAAACCAACTTCTCAAATTCACTCATCTTTTGATGAAATTTTGTTCCAAAAATAATTCACATGTTCTATAATTTATTCGCATCAAGTGGATCTCCATATGTTATCTATTTGAATAGCAAAACGGTCTCAATATTGAAATAAAAAGCTAAAAATACAATAAAACACTTCTAACAATATATTAAAAATACAGTGAAATACTTCTATCAATATATTCCCTTAAGAGTAAATTGACATTACATCAGTAAAAATGATATAATTAATAAATGAAATTAAATCTCATTCTTATGAATAGCTCATATGCACATAAATCAGCAAATTCACCCCAATGAGCAAGAATTTATGATGTTCATGGTAATGCTGCGTCATATGAAAAAAAAAATTTCCAGTTTAATAAACTCATTCGACCAACTAAGAATTCGCGTTGTTCACGACACTACAAAGAGCACCATAAAGTGAAAATAACTAAAAGCTCATCCTATGAAAAGTTCTCTCTAATCAAAAATTACAGTCTTTTGGAAATGAATTGCTGAAATTACTTGATAACATTCCAAAATATTAAAAAAAGGAACTAAAGTTCATCCCATTCAAATTCCGACAGTAATGTACTGTAATCAGTTTTCAGAAAATGTGAGCTATTTTAATGCAGTGTTTGTTTTAATTTCTATCTACCACAATTTAATTTTTCTTATAACCGTATAGTACTTATTAGATACTAATTAGAATAAAGAATTTTCAGAAAAGTTGAAAAAGATGCAAAATCCAGAATAAAAAAAGGAGAAAAGAAAAACTAACGAAAACGTTTCAGCAACAGCAATTTCGGCAGCATCGTTCAATAACAACAAGTAAATTTTACCACTTAATCGAGTTGTAAGTCGATTTTTGACTAGCCATTTTCGATCCATTTCATCACTATTATACTGAAAAATTTGATTTAAAGATGTTAACATAAGCATAACATGAATTTAAATAAAACAAAATTGATTACATCTAAAAATGAACATTATTTTGAGTAAAAAATACTGTACCACTGTTGCTAAAGATTACAGTTCATGTAAAGGTATTATTTATTTACTTACAAAATAGCTGTTAAAAATAGTATGGAATAATGGAAAAATCAACTCATTAACGTTTTCAGGAAACAAATGAAATACTGAATTAAGAAATAAATGATATACCAGATCAGATTAAATATCTCGGAAATTGGCGTTAAACTACTTATCTCATTTCCGACAAAGAAGAAAGGGAAAAGACGTAGACAATAACATTGAATTATACATGATTTCAAATCCAAATTTTTTCAAATTAATAAGGTTGAATAATATCTTTCATCTTTAAAATTAATTCAGTGAATTCAAATTACTCGAAAAATGGTTGGATATTTCATAAGTAACTCTTGATAATTCTGCAGCATCAGCAACCGAGATACTTTCGATATAAGAATAAACTGCGATGATGTACATACACGATCTGGATTCCACTGCAAGAATGATATATAAAAGTTTTAATTGTTACGAAAAAACACATTATTATGATAAAGCATACTTTTATATTTTAAATTCTACAATCAGTATTTAGGATTTCGGTTTATCTAACATCAGCTTTTACATCTATAAATGCAGTAGCCTTATTGCACGATAAAATAATAGCAATACTCATTCAACCAGAAACAATAAACACAAGAGAAAATACCTTAGCCAAATCTAATTCAGTAATTATTTCACTGATATGGACATATGATGGAGTGCTTCGGTCGAGATTATCTGTCTGAAAATGTCTGAAAAGTCGAAACCAACAAATGCGAAGCATATCAACCATATGACAGTGACTTCACTATAAAGATAAAAAAAGTTTTTATAAAAATTAACAAAATCTAACTTTGGGTGGACGACCACGCTTCCTTCCACGTGGAAGAATTGTTGCTGAACGTTGATGCGAATTAGCAACACTTGCTTCACTATCCAGATTTGATTCAGTACTAACCGGAAAACTAACAAATTCGAAGTGACAGTGCGTATACTTACATAATCTTCTCTTACAATTCCATTTTTTCCCAATGATGGGCTTGACTATCTAAGAATAATCATATTTTACCCTTTTAAAAGCATAGTTCCTCTTCTGAATTGAACATTTTTAAAATGCTTATTTAACACTGAATGATGTCTGATAGTCAAGCCTTAACTAATTGATAAAATGAATGGGATCCCGTAAAACAAAGAAATAGAAAAAAAACTATGATAAATATTAAATCGAAATCTAAAAAACTCTAAATTTTAATAACTCGAAAAAAAATAGAGAAATAACTTACCTTGGAGATTCTAATCCTCTTTCCGAAAAACTTTCTGTTTGTTTCTCACAGAGAAATGGTTTTTTAGCTTCTTCAAGAATGCTACGACATAAACACTTAATATCATCTTCCGTTACTTCCTAAATAGAAAATGAAAAAAACAGATGATCAAAAAGAATAATTATGAAACACGAAAACAAAACATACGGAAAACGCGTGATATGTTCACGTATGCGCTTGAAAACAACATGAAAAATGTAGTAAATATCGACAATTTCATATGATTATTTAATTTAACAATCATATATTATTTGCTTTCTCTAGAATTGCTTTTTAAATTTGATGAATAGCTTTTTTTGTGCTCCTTCAATTACAAATAATAGTATGTTTCATGAAAATAAGAAAAATTTATAATAAAATCTTCAACACAAACCAATCCATTTCTTCGAAGATTTTCCAGTGCTGGAGAAAAAGTTGTTCTTAAATGTCGTTCAATGATTTGTCGAAATTCATCGGTCATTTCGGATTGAAAAACCTAACAAATTCAAATATAATTTTTCATGTTATGAAATATTTCGTTTACAAATTTTTATTAAAAAGTATGAATATTGAAAAATAAGCATAAATTTTCCAATCCATTAAATTACAAATTTTCTCTTTATTTTATGCCCAAATTCCGAATTAATTATGATTACGAAATATTTTCTCACTTTAAAATATTTTTTTAACAATTAAATTGAAAATTTTCAAAATCGAAATTGTAATAAAATAAATTATATTCTCAGTCATGAAATTTACATGCTTTCAGCTAAAGTTTAAAATTAGCAATTTTGGATTAATTTAAAATAAGTTATAGATAAACACCGTACTTTAATTCACTATCTATTTTACACTCAGGGTTATTGATTGAGAATTTGAATAGAGAAAATGTGAAAGTTAAGATAAGCGATAGATACATCATATATGTAACCTGTCGCATTAAATCGAGCGATCGAAAAGCATCACCCGCCATATCCGTTTTATTTCGCATAACTGTTTGTTTCAATAAATTCACTTTTGCATTTTTTCCATCACCCATTGATGCTAATAATCCTTCCAAAATTTCAGTTCGTAAATTTAGCTTATTACCATTACCATTTCCGGTACCGTGACTTTCGAACATTTTCAACAAGTAGAAGATTTGAAAATGAAAGGAAATTTGAAGATTAATTATTTTAATCTGGAAAAAAATTCTTTTTAGAATTAAAATTTCAAAAAACTAATTTATAGTTTATAGCAAAATTTGAATTAAGCAAATGCACAAGGATCATTTAATCTGAAATATTCACCTTAATTAAATTCAATAATTAAAGTTAATATTTAACATTAATCTAGTGTGAACATAAAAGGTGTTTACATGTAGGATTAAAAAAATTCTGCAATTTTCACGCAATAATCTCATAACGCTATAATAAATCATTTTATATTAATTAGCTTTACATGTTGCACGCAATGGCAAATTAGAATTCGTAAAAAAAAATCAATAATTTAAAAGAAGAAATAAAAAAAACATCTACTTCAACAAACATTATTCCTTATTGATCCATTTCAATTCTAACAGTATTCAAGTTAGAAAATTATATATAACTGTTTTCCAGTTTATCACTTTTCGGAAATATAAATATATCTGAATATAAGACAAATATTCTAGTAATAACTAATTAAAGACATTTATTTCTCAAAATTTTAAAAATTAAAAAAAAAAACAAGCATTGTTTGGTGCATTTATTTTATTGTAAGCTTATCATATTTGTATTTCCCTAAAGTTCAAAAGTTATCAATGAACTGATAAGAAGTTACGGGAGGCGGTAAAAGCGGGAACAGAAGCAAGAGCAAGAAGTGATAAAGACGGGAAATAGCAATTTAGGCACAAACCTATTAAAAAAATTGTTCTTGAAATTGAAAAAACATGTGATTGTGCGGATTGTTTTTATCTCGTCTTCAATTAATCATTTACAATATTTTAAACTTTTTCTCGATTTCTAACAAACTTCAACCATGCTATAGTATTTCTTTTTTGATCATTTTTAAAGCAATCTTTTTAGTCTTTTTTATGAAATAATTTTTAGCAATTTTTATTTAATTTGTTTAATTTCATTTCATTCATCATTCCGATTACTTCTATGTTTATTAATTAAATGATTTACTAATTAAAATTAATTTTGTCAATTATATTAAAACATGTGCAATACTAATTAAGGCTAATTTTGTTAATTATATTAAAATATGTACAATACTATATATCCTTAGGATAAAGAAGTGATAGTGGGCTACTGATAAGAAATCGATAAGATTGTCTTTTCAGAATCAAGCAATCGGATTATCTTTTAATGATTAACTAATGAAATTTCTTTCTGATAATCAATTAGTTAAATTATTAATCAGTTATTAAGATTTTTCTAAGATAACCAGTCTTAAAACTGTTTTTTGATGGCCAGTCGAAAAAATTATTATCAGTCAGATTATCTTTTGCGGAAAATATTTCATTTATTATTTAAAAACAAATCTTATAAGAGTCATGCACAATGACTTATAAATCATAACCAAGATAATAATTGACAGCTAATAATGGAAATTAGTACCGCTTTGGTAATTAATCAGCTAATGAAATGATGCAGCAATTGATTTAATTGAAAAGCCCAGAATTTGATTTTAAAACAAATTTACATAACCCAAGAGTTATTTTAAATAAAACACGCCAAAAAAATTTTCATTCTTCAATTATTGGTATCATTTATGAATTAATAATGCTGAACAAATTTTATCATCATTCCATTAGTTTTCAAGTGAAAAATAATAATTAATGAAGCTAATTAACGAAGAAAGCAAGAAAAGCCGTATATCGATAATTACAAAATAATTTTTAAATTGTCTTTCATTTCAAAAAAGAAATGAAAGATTTTTTTTTTGCAAAATTTACACATTTTCATAGAACAAATTAACTGCCTCTAAAATATGATTACAGTTTAAATTATTTGGCTATTTATACATTTAAGTAATTATGCTTTCTCCAATTTCCAGTCATATTTTGAAATATTTCATTTAAAAATGCAATCTGGCATAATCACAACATATTATTCACTGCCTGTTATGCTGCTGAATCATATTACGAGAAATTGATAGATGTGAAAGAAAATGGTTATAAATAATAATAATAATAAGTTAATATTAGATTAACAATTTATCATCACCATATACAAATTAAATGCTTAAGTTAGAAATGGTAACAGTGGGAAACTTGGAAAGATTTACAATTCTATTTCATTATTATTTCAATTCATCTTTACTATTTCATTATTATTTCAATTCATCTTTACTACTTACAGCATATAAATATATTAGAAAGATTAAGCCGAAAAATACTTCATGGCATAAAATAGAATAATAAAAAAAAGCTGAAAAATGTTTATTTGATAAGATATATTTGATAGTATTTTTGACGAGAATTGTCAACGCTGAAAAGTTTTCGAAGTTTCATTATCTCTTATAATGAAATATTTTGAAACTCCAAAAAAAGGAAAAAAAAAAACGTTTCATTTGCTACTTGCATTCAAATATTTTTAAATTAAAATTTTTTCTGCTATTTGAAGATGTCGCGTCCTTATAATTAAAACATGTTTCCCTTTAATTATTTCCATTCTTTTCTTCGTCATATCTTTGTATTAAAAAAAAATTTTTTTTGAAAAGTTTTAATTATGAAAAATTTCTCGAAAAAAAGAACTGAAATAAAAGGAAAGAAGAAAATGAAAGAGCGCAAAAATTTTAGTTGTATTTTTTTTTTCAAATTTTGCAGCGAAATCTCGAAATATTAAATTAATATTATTCCCATTTGTTACAAATAAAAAAAGAAATTTGCTACTTAATTTATTTCGTTTTAATTTTTTTTTACTTATATTAATTTATTTATCAATTCAATAAGTTTATGGACCTTTTTTTTTAAAAAAAAGTTTATTTGAAAATAATTTATGCATTTTTAAAAATAATTTATTGGATTGACTGATTGATTGATTGATTGTTTATGAAAGCGCAATATGACAGACAATGTTCTTTAGTGACAAAATTATTTGCGCTTGTTTTAACTTCAGGATTCCATCGAAATGATTCACATGTTTCACCGTTGAAATACCAACGAATAAGCCATCCATCTTTTGATTGATAAACTGGCTGAAGACAGGCTGTTTCTGCAAAAAAAAAAAAAAAAATCCTAAAAATTTTTATTGAAAAAAAATTGAATTTTCAAAGAGAAAATTTTATCGAGCTATCAAAATAATTTGTTTAAATTTAGAAAAATTTTCAAAAAAAAAAATCAAAATTTCAAAATTAAAGAAACAAAAAAGTTGAATTTTAAAATTACCTTTTCGTGGACAACAAACACCATTTCCTGGTGCAGTTGTTAGTATAATTGATTGTATACATTCATATCCTTTTGGACAATTATTCTCTTCAAATGTTTGACAAAATACTGGTTCATCGTTACGGTACAATATTGATCGGTATCCGGCACCATTCGGTAATGGACATGTAAACGGTGGTCCAAGCATTCCCGTACTAGCATCTGTCAGCGATAAACATATCCAACCATTGGAATCACTTCTCCTTCTGCATTGCTGTATCTAATTTTTTCTTTAATATATTTTTTGAATTTTTCTATGTCCTTAAAATTCAACGTAAAATATTTTCGTCATTACGTGTTTTTGTCTATCCCATAATTTAATTCGTAAAATACTCCGTCATTACGGTTTTGTCTGTGCTTATAATTCAACATATCCCATTCAAATATTTCATGATTATTGGTTTTGTCTCGCCTTATAATTCAACATAAAATATTTTCATTATAGCTATTTTTGTCTGATCATATACTAACCTAATGGAATCCTGTGGGCAAGCACATCGTCCATTACGACAAACTGCACCGGGCCAATTCATTTCACATTCCTCATTTCTACATTCCTTAGCAATTGTCATCTTTGCTAAGGCAAGTATTGCGTATATCCACATCTAATTTTGTTAATCCTTTAAAAGATCCTAAAAATAATCAATTGAAATGCTTTCATATTTGATTAATGATATTATTTTTAAGCGGAACATCTCTGGATTTCATATTCAACTGATTAAATTATTCAATAATATATCTATTTAAATTCAATGAAATGTTTTCGTTTCATTTTACATTGGAAATAAGTAAAAAAAATAAATCAATAATATGATTTTTAAAAAGAACATCTGCGAATTTCCATCCAACGGAACTATCACACCTTATAATGCCTATAAGCATTGTTAAAAATAATTTGTCCAAGTTGCTAAATTTAAAATTAAAATTGAATTGAACATTTTAAAAATTAAAAAAAAATAAATAAGAATTGAAAAAATAAAGAAAACATTAAATGTAAAAGAGCAAAAATAGCAATAGAAAATTTGAGCATTGTGTTTACGAATATAAATATACATATGTCAATGAAAACGTAGACAACGAGAGATAATTCGATTAGTCACGGGAAAATACCAATGAACGGGGAAAGGACGATATTGAGAAGGAGTGGAGATGAACAAGTAACGGGGACATGCATACCGTAGAGTTTTTCATTCTTTTTGAAAGAGCACTTGCAACAAATAAACTTGTTTAAAACATGTCATCTCAATCAT
>JBAMDO010000304.1:0-49905 GCA_037074765.1 Mansonella perstans | reverse complement strand
TTTTTAATTTTTTTCTATTTTATTCGTAAATAAAAAACAAATGAAAATTTAAAAAAAATAACAATTCCTTGAGTAAATTATTACATTTTTGTAATGTAGCAGTTTGTAATTGCTTTTTTTTAAAATCATAAAAATAAATTTAAAAAAAATACAATTAATTTAAAAAAATATAACAAAAAAATAATTAAAAATAACTTTTATATAATTAAAAAAAAAATTGAAAAAAAAAGAGAAAAAGGAAGCAAAGAATTATAGAATTATTAAAAATTCTAACTTTATCATAATTATTTGATCCAATGTTCGCTGATCCATAATTGTTGGTGAACATTTAAGGAAAAAAAAAATATAAATTATAAACTGCTAACTGCTAGCAATAAATATTTTCAACCATCCCACAACCATTGAAATCTTGCTGCTTACTATAAAGAAAATTAGAAAAATAGGGCGTTGCTAAGAGCTGTTTAACTGTTTAGAATTGGAATGTATACTTCATATAACAACATATAGACCTTTTATATAATAAATATACACATATCTTAATAATACATACACAGAAGACACACACATACACACATATACAAACACACATACATACACATACACACATACACACACACACATTTATATACAAATACACTTGCATAAACCTATGAAATATATGCATGTATTGTAAAATTTACAAAATTATTTCAATCAATTAATAAATATTTGATTCAATTAGTACAATTCAAGACACACACAGACATACACACACATACATTATGTATACATACATAAACCTATAAAATATAAAGTGGTCCTTTTGAAAAAAAAATTCACTCTAACTCAATTATTAAATTAGTTATCAGTTTACTTCTGCTATTATCATGGTATTACAACTCAAAGTTATTATTTAAATACTAAATTGTATCATACTTAATAATTGATAATATGTGATTAAAATAAGTGCAAAAAAATAGCAAAATACTATGAAATAATTAAGAATACAATTGCAGCGGAATACTATGATATAATTAAGAATACTAAAATTATCTACTAATCTACTAAATATCATCATTCGTAGAAAAAAAAAGGAAAATTAATGGAGTAATGAAATAATGGAACAATTCTAAATTAATGGAAGCATATCTAAAATTGGAATAGAATATCGAATCGATTAATCTACAAATAAAATTTTCCCAACACGAAGAAGAGGAAGAAACTCAAAATGTTGTTAACAATGTAATCAATCAGGTCTATCATATATCTGTTTCTATGAGTTTAATTTGCTATCATTTTTACACTTCCGAATGAAACTTTTAGCATTATTGAATTGAACGAAATGATATATTAGCATTTGAAAATTGTGAACTACAAGTTGCTGCATCCTTCATTAAAAACACTATCATATCAGCTAAGTTATATTAATTGTTAGTTGGCAAATGGGAAAAGTACTTACTCACTAAACAAATTGTTAAAATTTTTTTTTCAAAATTATTTCAAAATTGTCAAAAAAAAAGGAAGGAAAAAGATATATGCACTAATAAAAAGCATGTTCATTTTCTATTTAAATTTGAAAGAAAAAAGAAAAAGCAAAGTTTAATTATGCGATAAGATTATTCCTTTCTGTTATTTTATAAAAAAGGAAAACATAAAAAAAAGCAATGAAAATTAGATTTTTTAAAACTTCAATATGAAACGAAAAAAATAATTTTGATTCAAAAAAAAATTTGCAACAATTTATTTTTCCTTCACTTTTTTTTCTTTTTTTTTTTTTTTTTTTTGATCCAATAACTCAAATATAATATTGGCAGTTAATATTTCGAGAAAATTTATGAATGTTAAGGAAAATGCACTTTTGGGTAATCACTTTTAAATAACTTTGGCTTTACATAAATTGATGCATATTTTTATTGCCTATTTTCTTCATTTTTTTCCTGCTTTTCTTTTTTTTCTGGAAATACCAGTACCATAACATTATTCAAAAATGATATTTACAGCTCCTCGAAAAATTTTGAAAAAAAAACTTTGTACCATTTTTCTCTTACTTTCAAAACAATTTAAATCTATTGAAAATACAAAAAAAAATGTATATACAGTAATAATAGGAATAATGATAATGATAATATTAATAATAATAATAACAATAATAAACAATAATCAATAATTCGGTAATAATTTTAAATTGTTTAATTTTTTATCGATTTTTTTTGCTATCATTTTTTAATCTTTTAACTCATGACAATTGATTTTTAATAGAAATATTTTTTTTTAAATTAAAATAATATACAATAATAATAATAGTAATGAAAAAATTCAGAAAAAGTTATAAATTATTTAATTTTTTATTGATTTTTTTTACTATTATTTTTTAGTGTTTTAGTTTATGACATTTTTAATTGAAATAATTTTTTTTAATGAACACTCATTTTTTAAATAAACATTCATTTAAAGGCATAAGAAAAAAAAGTGGAAAAGTTAGTTTGAGAAAAATTATATGATTGACTTTCAATCATCTTTTTCAATTTTTTTTTCCATCCAAATATATTTCTTCCTATTTTTTCTCCAGAATTATTATTTTTATTATATTAAGTTACAATTGAAAGTAATTTTTATTGAAAACAAATTTTATTTTTTTAATCATTCAAGGCAAAATCCAGCTGGATTCCAATATTTTGGAAAAACCGAAGAACAGAAAGCAAAAGAAAAGAGAAAAAAGGAAAAAAGACTAAAACGGAAATGATGACAGGATAACAAGATGTAGAAGTAGAATTTTTTAATAGTGATATAAGGAAGAAAGAAAAAGAAATAAATTTTTTTAAATTTCTTAAAAAAAAAATTTGTCGTCTTTATTATTTTTCACAATTTTTAATTTTTTGTTATTTCAATTTTTTTTTCTTTAATTTTACTTTTCATATTTTCAATGAAAATGAAATTAAGCAAACATTGGAGGTGGAAAAGAAGAAAAATTATGTCACGCAATTTGAGATATAAATCTCTTTTTTCCCATCTTTGTTAATTTTAAACACCAGCTTTAATTTTTAGCAAAAAAAGAAAAAAAGCAATTTTCTTACCTGTAGTATTTGACATCATCATTGCTTTATTAAACTACTTAAATATCATTTTGTCTGTTTAGGATCGCTTTAATTGTTTGTTTAAATTTAAATTACTTGTTTAAATTTAAAATATCATCATCAAATGATCTTAGAAAAAAGGAAGGTGAGAAAACGTCATTAGGATGGAGAAATAGCAAAAGACAAAAAAAAAAAATAAGTACTATAATTTATGAATTTATTTTTTTTAAATTTAAACTTCTTTTACAAACTTTTGTTAAACATTTAAATCCATTCTTTTTTTGGCAATAAATAATATTTAAATTGCTTTTCTCAAGAAACAAAACTTCCGTTTGTATATTCCTGAAGTCATAGTTATTTTTTGGGAAAAAATATGATAGAGAAAAGAGAAAGGTAGAGAAGAAAGAGAAAAAAAACTTGCGGTAAGTTTATAACGATTTCTTTTGCAGCTGTTAGACATCATATCATATCACAAAATCTTTGAATTATTTCAAAGCAGTGATAAGCGATGATAAATAGTATTACTTAACACTCAGTAATCACACCGGGAATAGTTGAGCTATAAAGAAAAATAAGGAACTTTTACAGCATCTTTTAAAATTATTTAAAGTTTTGCAAAATTAATTATGATTGTTAACACTATTTATTACATGGCTAGTGTTTTATAGAGTAACCATATTTTTATAATTGAATACACTACGTTTTCTTTTGGAAATAATGTGATTAATTTTTGCAATCAACTTTTTTTTTTTAATTACTTCGAAACTTTTTCAAATTATTTCATTTAACTAAAGAGCAAAATTTCCGAAGTGACAGTTGAAAATTCACTTTTTTTTTCTTGTTTTTTTCAGTTTCCGTCATTTTCTTATTACAACCACTTATGATAATGATGATAAAAATTCAATTGCATGTTTAATAACCGTAAGTAAATCAGTTACTAAATCAAATCAGCAAGTCAAGTTTTCTTCGTTTCTTTCTTCATCATCAATTTCATATCATGAAATTCCTATGCAAATTTCGAAATTCATTTATTTTTCATTGTCTGTAATAATTTTTTAAATTATTTTTTATTTTTTTGATTTATGATGTTATCGTATTTTAATTTTTGGCATAGAAAGAAATCCAAACATTATTATAGTTATTGTTGATAGATTTAAATTATTTACATTAAAACCTCTTTGTTTTACTGATAAATAAAAATTGATATAATCAGTATTTTTCAAATCTGTCCTTTTAAAGTATATTTGTTTGTTTCGTTTCACCATAAATTCATTTCAACAAACAGTCAAATGCATTACTAAGCAAATATAACATTCTGGACAAATTAATTTCATTTGATGATTTGACACGACACTCAGCTGATTGATTAATTATTACTGATTTTTTAACTGATAAAGTCAATTACTGACAAAGGGAGTTATTGTTTCTATTTGTCACAAAAAAATCATTCGATTATTTACACTCAGCTGACTGATTTTTTGACTGATGAAGGAATTACTGATAAAAGGTAAAAATGCAAATTTTTTCAATTTGACTTTCGCCTTTAATTAAGCTTTTTTATTTTTCTACGTTGTTATTATCATTATTATAAATTATAGATTAGTATTAGTACATTTTTTGATTGGCGTTACTTACAAATGTTTATTTATCAAATTTTTTTTTTCTTTGTTTCAAATGATTTAAGCATGAAGCATTGAAAAACTTGTATACTTATATTTCGCTTACATTATTCTATAACGAAATACATTTGAATGATAACCTAATTCAAAATGTTATCAAGCTATTAGTGCTGTGCACATTAGTCTAGAGCTTAATGGGAACAAAAATTTAATCAAAAAAATATGTTAACATTAAATTTGCATTATTGGTCATTACAACTCAATGTGTAAAATACTTACGCGGGAAAGTTTAAAGAGTAAACTTGAACTTCTAGAATTGTTAATCATAAATTTAATTCGACTAATAATTTCGCTATTTATTTTTCACTGTTTGAAAAAAATACACGCTCAATTGTAATATTGATGAAATAAATGGAAATATTTTAAAAACTGCAAATATATAATATTATCAGAGGATTTAATAAAAAAAAATAGTTTCAAATATTTCAAATATTGAATTTAAATGATGACAATCAATAACGCGCAAAAAAAGTGCTGTAAACTAACAAAATTTTGACATTCAAAAAAAAAAAGAAAGTAAAATAACGTCAATTGTGTAATTTAATATAACAAAATATTATATTAAAAAAGGATGCTGTGAAATAAGATTGAAGAAGTTCCGAAAAATGGCAATCAAATAAAAGTTCAATTTTAAAAATAAAAGTATTAAACTTGTCTTTCCAATTTTTTTTGCTGAATTTTGGTTTTAAATGACAAAAAAAAAAAGAAATTTGGGCAGAGAAATAAAATCCTGACTCAATACATGTGGGGAACACTGGCTAGCTTTTAAAATAGATCATAAACAGATGGTTATTTCGATCATCAAAAATTAATGATAACCAAACGGATATCATTGAAAGCTGCTTTTTTTGTTTCAATTTTTTTTTCTTTCCTGCTTTCATAGCATTTCATAATGATAAATAAAAATGATATATTTTCCAACTAATACAATAACGATGACAAATGACACATATACTGCAACGTTAATATCAATATCTACAAAATAGGATAATGTAAATAAACGCATACAATGACAATGATAAATGGACAAACACAATGTAAGGATGACCGATGACACAATTGCAGTAACGTTAATGCTAATGATACATGTTTGAATTAATGAAGTTACTAATTGTTGAATATTAATGTTAAAAAGAGTGAAAATAAAACAAAAAAATCATTATAATTTGAGGTAATCAAACATTAATTAATTATTTAAAGAAGTGCTAATTATTTAATTCAAACGAAACTTTCACTTTTTTTTTGTAAAATTGTCCATTCACTAGTTCTATCAAACATTGATTAAATTAAACATAAAATAAATTCATAGATATTCTGAAATGCCTTGTCAAGTTAAAATAGAAATTGGGAAATTGCCTTCAGGAATCCCCTTAGCAGCAAAGTAATATTTAGCACTTTTTTTTGTAAATTTCACTTATTACAGTTATATAAAGCTTAAGTGATATGATGTAAGTTTTAATCCATTTTGATTCGTTCATTTTGTTTGCAATGATACATTTTGCAAATCAATTTTAGAAAATTCGGAAAATTTTTGCAAATAAAATTTATTTTATGGATGACATCAAATTCATTTCTACTAAAAATTATTTTTACTCCTGAGGGAATTCCTGAAAGTAATTTCTCCAAATTGCTATTTTAACTTAGTAAGGTGACATTAGTTTTAACAAGAACAATTAGATTTTGATTCATCATTAAGATGTATCATACATTTATATATATACAGATGTATATATGATACCATATTATTGAAATAAAATTATTCAGGAAGAAAAATGATTCATTTTAACCTTTAGGCGTAAACGAATTAACCGGAAAAGATCATAATTCAATGAGTGAAATCAAATGATAATGAAATGATTTAATAGCTCATATTTATCTTTCTCTTTTTTTTTCATTCTCAAATTCAATAGTTTCATCTTGCAATCTTAACATGACGTCATCAGAAAAATTTTAATTTAACAAATTAAGAAAAAAAAAAAAAAAACTAACCATCAAGCAAAACATATACTGTACTAAAAGTGTTAATTATGACGATGATTAAATTTTGCTAAATATAATTTCAAAAACACAAAGCACTAATTTTTAATTTGGAACAAATAAATACATACATAGATCTGCTGATGATAAGCCAAGAATAAATAATTTTTTTTCAAATAAATATATTTTTTTATGACAAGTACAAATTTTTACAATTTAGAATGATTTTCCGGAAATGTGTCATAAAATATTGTTAATTTATTTGTTGTGATCTGGTTTTAAAAATTTCATTGGTATGTTTAATAAAGAAAGACAATAAATAAAAATTTGTTAAAAGTTAGAAAATATTGTTATTTTCAGTAAAGTAACAAAATTAGCAAAAAATTCAAGCGTATTATAAAAGCTGAAATTTAAAAAATAATGAAACATTTCATGTATGACAAGGTATAAATTGCAACTGTTTGTAATTTCAATGAAAATGACAGAAAATTAAAATGAAATGAAAAAAAAATTAAAAAAACATTTAATGACAGGAAACATTTAATACTGTCGTGGTTTCTTTTTTTTCCTGCAAAATTGCGAAAATATTTTGCTTACAATTGACAAGCAAAATTATTTATACAAACTTCTTTTTTTTTGACAACTTAGTTATGGCAATTTAACTTTCATTCTTATTTGAATAACTCGTGGCATTTTCCTGCAAAAGGGATAATAAGTTTACGATATATTTGAATGGGGCACCAATAAATAGTATTTCATTCTTTTTCATTCAAATATTTTAGCATTTATTAAAAAAAAATTTTATTCTTTTTAGTTCATAATGAATTTGACAGATTAAATTTGATGTTTTCAAATAGGAAAAAAGAAATTTTTTTTTTCTGTTTTCAGAAAAAGAAAAGAAAATTTTTGCAATCATATTTGGAGCGAAATTTCTATCCCTATGATTCTCAAATCAAACATGCTAAAATTTAGCAATTGAATTGCCTGGGGGAAAAACTGATTATCTATTTTATTTATGTCATTTTATTTTGCCTAAAAAATTATGAAAAAGTTTTGCAAAACGCTTGCTGCAAAAAAAAGTAACAATATAACAATATTTCTAAAAATAATTGCCAAAAAAAAATAACGATATAAAAATAGTTGTAAAGAATAATTGCCAAATTGAACTATGGAATTTTTCTATATCCATCGGTGAATTAAGCACTTACAAATTTAGATTAACAATGAAAATAGTGAAGGAATTAATTTTTTTTTTCGTATATGTTATAAATTTAAATGTAATATACAATGAAAAGGAAAGCAATAAGTAGCAGTACGATGTTTCTAACATAAGTGGTTAGCAAAAATTGTTTGCTAACCACTTATGTTAGCTTTTTGAGCAAAATTTGGATTATATAGTAAATTGTTTGGAAATTTAAGAAGTGTCATTGCGACAATATAATTATGATATATTTAATATTGTATACTTACTAAAACTTAATAATATTTCAACAGTGTGCGAAAGTTTAGTATGCAACTTGATATACATTCAAAGTTGAGCGTATAACTGAAAAACTGGGTATTAATTCTGTAACTGAATGTACATTCGAAGTTAAATAAGAAACTAAAAAACTGAATATATCTTCTGTAACTGGATATAAACTCTGTGACTGAATATATACTCAGAGTTTAATGAGTAACTGAAAAATTGAATATATCACTCTGTAACTGAATATATGCTCAGAGTTTAATAAGTAACTGAAAAACTGAATATAAACTCTGTAATTGAATATATACTCAGAGATTAGTATGAAAAGTTGAAAACTGGCAAAATGACAAATTTCATTTTCCCCAACTTTTCCAAATTTTTTTTTTTTTATTTATTAATTTTCTGTTCATTCATAATGAAAATAACAGAAGTTAGTTATTCATATCTTCCTTTTCTTCGTCTTCTCTCCCACTTTCCCTTCCTCTCTCTTCATTTCTTTCCAAATTTAAAGCTTTCAATTATATAGCAATATAACAATTCGTTTCTATTATTTATTGAAATATATAGATTAACATTATTATAAGTAACTGTGATTCATTCAAATTATTATTTAATAAAGTGTAACAATGCATTAATTTTTTCAATTGCATTAAAATAAAATTTGAATTTAAATTGAAAGTTTGTTGAAAAATTTCCAAGTCATATTTTAATTATTTGTATAATTTTGCTTTTCTTCAATCAAGATGCATTAGAAAACATTTTTAGGAAATGCAAATGAGAATTCAAAAAAAAAAGAAAAAATAATTTTACTAAAAGATTTTGATTAAATTGTTCTACCACGTATCATTCTAGTTATATAGCAATGAACTTCATGAAATGGATTAGTCTTAAAAAAAAAAAAAAAATTTGAAGGTTGAAAAAAAGTTACCATAATAGTAGTAATTTCCGACTGGAAGAGAAATGTAAGTCTTGTCCAATTTAAAATACTTCAAAAAAGAAAAGTACATTTGCATTATTATTGCTGTTAATAATAGAAAACAATTATTTAAATTAAAATTTCTGTTTATAATTTTCCAATGCTATTAGTGCTATTACCAGCCACCCTATTACGCTATTACTCCCTCCTAATTTCATTTCTTTCTTTCTTTATTATTCTTTCCATCAATTAACTTTTTATCTCCTTTCTTTTTCTTTCGATACTAAATGATTAAATATCAACAACATAATGGCTATCCAGTTTTATTTGTCAGGATGTTGTTTTCTTTCCAAATCCATCCAAAATGCCTCTTATTGATTTTTTTTAAGCTTTGTGCATGTTTATTTTTTTTTTAATTGAATTGAATATGTTAATCGATAGTTTACAGTGAAGTTTTAAATTTACTATTTGAGTGTAAGTAAATTTTAAAAAGTGAAATTTTAATTTTAATATTTCAATGTGAGAATATTGATTCATGCAAAGATTTCAGCTGAAATTTCAAAAAAAAATTTAATGAAATGGAAAAAGAAAATAACAGGTACTTTTTTTTAACAAAATTATTTGAAAAAATTTTATTCTTCATTCTACAGATTTAAAAAAAAAAATGATATAGAAAATAAATACCATAAAAATCAACCAAATGATTTTTTCTTAATCATTTTTCATTCTATAGAAATCACATTCAACAATTGTTGCCAATCGTGATTAGTGCTTTCAAATAGCAATTAATTATTTTTCTTTTAAATTTTTTTAAAACTATTTTATTGAATGATTTTGGATGTTTTGCCATTATAATGAAAGAAAACAGTTGTTAAGTGAAATTTAATTAATCAATTAAAAAAAATTTAGCAACATTTAGTGGTACTTTTGTTTCCTGGTTTATGTCACTAATAATAGCATAGTGATGATTTCATTGACATTCAAACCTAAAGAAAAAAATTTACTTCAAAATTCTTTTTAATTTTTTTTCTTTTCCGTTAATTAACCGATATTTATAAGTTAATTAACCGATATTTACAAGTTTAATGGTTAAAGTCATTTTTTTTGACAAATATTTTCAAAAGGAACAATTTGGTGATAATTTAATGGGATGATAATTCGCTAAATAATGCATACGTAAAAGTATCCAAAAAAATTAATTATCAATTTAAATCATTCTAATTAAAAAGTCATCAGTTCTGTTTTCTTTTTCTAAATTGAATTATGATATTTATGATATTATCAAGATTGATGAAAAACTTTGATGAAAAAATTTACTAAATTTGTTCAAACTTTTTGTTGAATTTTGCCATCGACAATATCATTGTCTTTTTGATAAAGAAACGATAAAAGCAAAAATTCATCATCATCAGTTGACACAAAATGAAAATGACTTATTGAAACCAAGCAAAATGATTTTGCTATTTAATAATGAATAGAAAATTTTTTTTAATTAAATTTAAATTATTCATGCATACCAATGATGTCACAATAGTTTGATGATAAAAAATAGATTGTATATCAAAAATAGGAAAAATTTTTTTTTAAAGTTTTTCAATTATCAGCAAAATCTCTAACAAAGTATTTAGTATTATTAAATGAGTACGGAAGTAAAATTTCGAAAGAAAAAAAGAAAGAGATTCAATTTTTTTATTAAAACTTTAATTATTGAGCAATTTTTTGATAGTAATTAAAAGGCTTTTGAAAAATACTTCATTTTCAAAAAGAATTAACATTTGTTAATTATCATCAATCATATCAATCGCAAACATATCTCTATCCCTAAAAAACAATCAATCAATAAATTCAACCATTAATTGATTGATTTTTGAAATAAATGAGAAACAAAAAAAAAAAAAAAATCAATCTAATGAAATTTTGTGAAGTGAATTAAACTAACAAATTTTTTCAACGTTTGTTTTTATTTTCCCAAAAACGAAAAGTTTTAATTATTTTTAAAGTATGTTGAAAGACAAAAAAAGCCTGAACTGATTGAGCTTATATAATTTTTGAAAATTCGTCCTTTATTTCTTTTGTTTTTTTTTTTTTATTAATACAACAAGGCACTGGTAAACATTTTTATTGATTGATAATTTGCCATTTCAAATTTTTCGAATGAAAAAAAGATTGGTCCGAAAAAAAATTTTTTTTTCACAATTAATATTGCGAATTAAAAATAGTTTATCCTATTTTGAATAATTCATCCGTAAGATGTTTTACTATGTAAGCACATTTATGATTTATACTGAGAATTATAAAGTGGAAATAAGTTTGATCATTTTCAAAAAAGAATTTTTATCCTATTTTGAATATGATCTGTAAGCAGTTTTACTATTGTAAAGTCATTTATGATTTAGTGTTAAACTTGAACTTAACCTTAATTCATTTAATACCATCACAAAATTTGATTAATTAAAAATTATGCGTTGAAAATAAAAAAAAAAAATCCGATATTATTATGGCTTCTGCTGTAAAAGATTACGTAATGTTCATCTACCGTTTAAGATTTATTTTTTTAACTGCCATATTAACCTTGCACATTTAATTAATTTTGACGAATCACTGGAATAAATTTAGTTAAATTTTAGTAATTCGTTAATTCTACAATCATTTTATTCCACTTAATATATGCAATGTCATTCATGAAGCTAACATTTATTTTGTACAAATACTTTTGAATTGCTAAAATTTTCTGAATTAAAACTAAGAAACATTTTTTTTAAAATAATAAGTTAAATCAAAAATTTTTTTTAAAGATTAATTAAGTTTTTTACAGTTTTTTCTTTTTTTAAATTAAAACAAAAAAAATAAAGAATATATCATTTGTTTCAGTAATAAAAATTTTCTTTTCTTTTTTTCAATATTTTCTAAGCTGTAATTTAAAATAGGCTAATTACAAATTTAAAAAAAGGTAAGCGAAGCTTTTAGTTTAATTTTTTTAGTTTCAAAATTTCAAGAATGTCCACTTTTTCACTGGTATTTCTTCTGGTTTCCTTCCAGAAAAATTGGAAACTTACAGCCTAATCGGTGGTTGTGGCAATGATCGCTTCCGAGCCAATATTTCATTCATTCGGCTCGATTCATCACCAGCATTACTGGTTACCGTTTGTGATTGTGAATGCTGTCGCCAGGGAAATCGTTTTGAGCTTGCAGCACTTTTGTCAATGATATTCTTGAATGAAAAATCCCGATTTTTCATGAAATTCTCCATTATTTGGTTGCAAATGAAAATTTTTTAACAGCAATGTTCACAAAGAAAATATGCTAAATTATCTGCGCATCTGAAAAAATAAAAATTTGAATAATCGAAAAACGATAAAATCTGAAAATAAAAATTTGAACACTTTCAAAAAATAATTATTTTTGATATTTTTTAAACAAATTAAATGGTTGACAAAAATTATCTGAAATGAAAAAAATTAAATTAATTTTTATCCTTTACAAAGATCAGTCTTTTTTTAAATTTTAAACAAAATTAATTAAAAATAAATTAATTGATTTACAAAAATGGAGAAAAAGAAATAAGAATTTACAATGACAATTATGATTTTTACAAAAATTTTGACAAAAAAATCTTGCTTATAAGAAAGTTTTGAAAATTATATAACCGAAGAAATCTATCGAATATGAAAATTAAAATTTAAAATTTATTGAAAATAAGAATTTACAATAGAATTCTTATTTTCTTGTTTTCCAATAAAGCTTATTTTATTTGATGAATCATCGTCTAATGGAAAACAATAATGTTGAAATTAAATTTTAGAAAAGATGAAATAAAAGCGAAGACAGTAACTGGTAGAAACGTAGGTGATATGAAAATTTTGAAAATTATATAACCGAAGCAATTTATTTAATATGAAAATTAAAATTTGAAATTTATTAAAAATAAAAATTTTGTTGTATCTTTTTTTCCAGTAAAGCTTCTTTCTGAACAAATGCTAAAATATTCAATTTTAACGTTCAAAACGCTAATTAACGAATCGCTAATTGCTACTTTTATGGAAATTTCTCTATTTTAAAAATATTTGAATGCATTTTGTTGATTATTAATTTGTTGATTACAAACATTCGTTCTTAAATAAATGAAAGTTAAACAAAAAAGTAAGTAATTAAACAAAAGGTTAAAGTTAAAATATTTTTACCTGCAAAATTTTATTCAACACATAGCAGAAAAATTAATTTGAAAGCAAAAAAAAGAATTTATTGAAAAAATATTTATGAAATTATTTTTGCGGCGCAGATTACGTTTGCTGGAATCAGATTTATGATAACAATTTTAATCTATTAATTAAAGAGGCAAAAACTAAAAAAAATGCACATTGAAGTGATGTAAACATGACTAGTGTTTCAGAATGAAATAAAAGGCTGATGATGATGCATCATGAAGATGCTTAAAAATCGTATATTGCTTGTGATTGACAACTTTGTCATTTTTCACCAACTATATCTATGAAAATAAACATTAAAATGCAAATGGATAAAAAGACAACCATTATAAACATTGAAAAGTGCAGAAGAAGATGATGAAGAAGAAGAAAATGAAGAAAAAAAAATTTATCAAATATATTTAAGTATGAGTTAGTTTGAAAAACTTTTTTTTCTCGTCCTCCTTTTTTGTGATTACTTCTATAAATTTCTAAATGGTTGAAATTTTTTGGACAAAAATTTATTGCCTTGAGTTAAATATATGTATTATGATAATGCCTTTTAGCGAATAAGAAAAAAAGAAAAAAACATAAACAAATAAATAAGCATTAATTTTTGAGTATTGGAATAACTATCAAAACTATTTTATAAATAATGCAAAATTTGAACAGAGAAGTTGTTTTTATAACGACTTGTAATTTAGGAAAAAAAAACGATTTAAATTTTTCTTTCTCAAACACTCTTTATTCTCAAATTTGAAAAAGTTGAAATAACTATCAAAAACATTTTATAAATGAAAGCAAAATTTGAACAGAGAATTTTTGTTGTTCTTCTTTTTTTTTTTTTAAACGATTTTTAATTCAGAAAAAAAACGATTTAAATTACTACACCCCATATTTTTCTTTCTCAAACATTCTTTATTCCCGAATTCTGAAAAAGTTCAAAATTCGATTCTTCATTCGTTTCTTTTTTTCCCTTTCCTCAATAAAACAATGGGAAAAAAACAAAACAAAACAAAAGTTCATTTTAGATCTTTTACATTTTCTTTAACACAATCATATTTCTACAATTTTGAACGATCTAAAGTAGTCCTTAAAAAAGTTCAACAAAAATTTCAAAACTTGCAACTTACATAATGCTTTTACTAATTGGAAACAAAAAAGAGCAAAGTCTAAAAATAGTAGGATGTGACACTTATTTCTTTTTTTTGATTATCGATTTAAATTATATAAATGGAAAATTTTTGCTATGTATATATCATTTCAAAAAAAAAAAAACCAATTATCAAACTTTGAAAAATTTCTTTAAATTGTTAAAATAGCAAAATAGTGATAAACAATTTTTACTATATTTATATCAATTCAAAAAAAAAAACTAATCAAACTTTGAAAAACTTTTTTAAAATAGTAAAACAGTGGTGATAAAAAGTAATTCGCAGTTACCAGAGTTTCAAAAACATAAATAACAAATTGAAAATTTTTTTAAACTTTTTGAAATTGCTCGATCTACGGGTAAACATCATCATATATTACATTTGACATCACTGATACTTTGATGTTAACAGGATTTAAAATAATTTCGAGCATCCGATGTAAATTACCAACAAATGTAAATGCCGACAAAACGAAATGATCAGATGAAAATGTTTAACTGAAAGAAATAAACATTCAATAAACTGAAACAGAATGAAATTTTTCATTGTCGCAAATGCTAAATAATTTTTTGTTTTTCTTTACCACATTAGTAAATAATTAATTAGCAAATGTTAAATTGAATAAAACGTAACAAATTCATCGTGCTAATTCAAGATTTTATTTTGCTGTTTTTTTTTTAGGAAAAGCATTAATTAACTATTTTTGCTAATTAATTAATTATTATAAGATGGCAAATGTTAAATTAAATAAAAACTAATATTACATCGTACTAATGAGATTCCATTTTCCACTTTTTTTTTTTGAAAAGCATTAACCATTTTTGCTAAATTAATTAATGATATAATATGATGGAAATATTTTTCATATTAGCAAAATGCTAAATTTTTTTTTCAATATGTATAATAATAAATTAGATTCTAGGCTAGCTAATTTTTTATTTTTTAATTCATAAAGTATCAAATGAATCATGATTTATTCATATTCATTTTATCAATAATAATTTTAAAAAAATTTTTTTTACTAATTAAACAAAGCAAGGTGTCATAGTAACCTGTACAACGAATATTCAGCGAAAGAATAAAATAATTTTAGACTTTTTTTTTTTAAGAAAAGGGAAAAATAAATATCATATCGAACTACTCATCGAAAAAAATATTTTTTCAAAAAATGATTTGTTGTAATACGAAATTGTTCAAAGCAGAAAATATACAAAAAGAAAAAAAAAATATTTGAAAACGAACAAATTGTCTGAACGGAAAAAGAAAAGAAAAAATAACTGAAGTTACAATATATTCAAAATAAAATATTTTTAACAAAGCTGCTTTATGAATTTTGAAATTTTACAATAAAGTGAAATTTCATTTCGTATTGAAAATTTCAAAATTTTTTTTTTTTTAAACAGCAATTGTAAATTTTCACATAATATATCCTATAACTAATTGCAATAGTTCATTTAATCGATTATTAATTTAAAATTTTTGATACGGAGAAAAGCACTAGAAATTTCGGCATTGAAATGATTTAGGAAAATTGGTTTCGTATGATTTGCAGTAGGAAATAAACAGTGCTTTATCTGTTAAAAAAAAGAAAAATTTAATTTTTGTTTAATATGAATTTTTAACTTCAAATTTCAACAAATTATTATTTGCATATGCTTAGGAAAAAAAACCGAAAAAGTTTGATTTTTAAAAAAAAAAAGCTTAGGAAAATCAAAGTTGTTCAACTAAAACTCTTTCATTAGATTTTTAATTTAATATTAAAAAATTCTGTAAAAATGTGCAAATGTTAAAAATGGTGAAGTGAATGAAATTACAAAATGAAAAGAAAAACTGTTTTTTTTTTTTTTGGCGGTATTGTTTATCTTTTCCCTCCATGAAAAAATATCAATTTTAATTGATGAAACGAGTAGTACGAAAATGTAATTAATTGATAACAGACTAAAATCAATTATAACAATGATTGATATTAGAGCAAAACTAATTAAACAGTAATTAATAGTAGAACAAAATTAATTAATTAATTAATGATTGATAAAAAATAAAAATCATTTTTTACGGAAATGATAGAATAAAGGAAAGACTGAACAATTCGCAATAACAATTGTTGCCATATCGATCGATAAACAGCTGTTGTTTCATGTTTCAAATTTTTTGTTTTTTTCTTTCATTTTTACTTTTGTTGGAAATTGGTTTTCATTTTAAGTTCTTTAAACACACCAAAAAAATTTTAATATTATTCACATGCAAAAACATTAATGAATAAAAAAAATATTTTATTAAAAAAATTTACAACTAATTTAATATCTAATTAATTTTTAGTTATGTCATTTTAAGCCATTTTATAGTCAAAATGAATTTTTTTTCCGTTCATTTAGTATATACAGATAAAATGAGGATTTTACTGAAAACAGCAATTTTTGAAATTAATTTCTTGAAATGATGGCTAAATAAGAAAAAAGCCTAATTGAAAAAGTAATATAGTTCAAATGATTTTGAAGTTTGTTTATTTTTTTTCCTGTCTCCAAATTTTTTTTCCTTCCATCTTTGTTAAGTGAAGGAATTTTTTTCGCAATTTTGATTGAACTATGTTGATAAAATTTGTGGTGCTAAATTTTGATAAATGCTAAATTTTTATAAAACCCATTAGTTTGAAATTCAATTGGTTTTTTTGCCAAAAAAAAAACTAAAGTAAATGGCAGAAAATTTCAATGTCAAAAAAAGTTCATTATTAAACAGCAAAATTTTTCATGCGACATTTACAACACAACATTAACATTGACAAATGCAGCAAAATATAGGATATTAATTTATAATTACCAAAACAAAATTACAGATGTTATTAATTAATAATTGTTAAAAGTTTTAATAATTAATATCAATATATTAATTTGTCGTGTAATTTTATCTTTCTAATTTTATCCAATGGTAATTAAAAAAGTTTTTTTTTAGGTAAGAAAGAGGAATTATTAATTATGTTCAACATTATATTATGATTAGATATAATTAATAAGTCAAATTTAATGTAAATGATGATAGCATTGACTAAAAAAAAGATAAAATTGCAAAAAAATGCATACATTGTTTTATACTCATAACCACCAATGAAGTTAGTAATGTTAGAAGGGAAAGAAAGACATTTTTCCACTAATTCTCAGGATAGTGATGTCAACTAAGTCTACGATAAATTGATATATGTTACCCCATGAGAAATTATAAAACCAAATCAACAAAAACTTTTGCAATCAGTGAAATGAAGAAAAAACGAGATATTTTGGTGAAATAAGAGATTTTTCATCGTATGTCGTTAATTCTTCTCGAACAAAACGTATTTTTGCAACTCATAATAAAACTTACACGCATATATTTGTGCATGCACATGCATTCATGCATGCATATATGCATGAACCAGTTTTAAAACATTTACTACATTTAATGAGTTGGTTTTTCTGCATGGGAAACAAATGCTAAAAACCATAGATTATAAAGTATTATCTGAAAATCCTATCAGTTCGATTAAATTTTATGGAAGTTAAAAAAATAAAAAACCAAAAAAAACGATGCAAAACTTTTTGTTTCTTTTTCAAATGAATGGACATTCAGATTTCAAAATCTTTTGAAATTAGAAAGAAAACTTATAATTAATTATCAAGAAGAGGAAATGGAAAAGGAAAAAATTTCGATTAAAGTTTTTTTGAAATTGAAATTTTTTTACAATCGTTTTTATTTTTTTTTTTATAACTTTTATAAAATTTAAATGTTAAAAAAATAAAAAACCGAAAAAATGATACAAAACTTTTTCTTTTTGTTTCTTTTTCAAATGAATGGACATTCAGATTTCAAAATCTTTTGAAATTAGAAAGAAAACGAATTGGAACTTATAATTAATTATTAAGAAGAGGAAATGAAAAAGGAAAAAATTTCGATTAAAGTTTTCTTGAAATTGAAATTTTTTTCCAATCGGTCTTCTCATCATTTGCAAATGAATCATGTAACAGTTTTCAAGATATTCTTAATAGTACATGATTGTCTTAAGGAAAACAATAATATAAATTTCAAATTGAGAAAAAAAATTCCGATTAAGAAATAGAATAAGGAAAAATAAAACCAATTTATCAGTCATGATAAGCTTAACCTGCTTATCATGACTGATAAAGTATCATGACTGATACTTAACCTGCTTATTTAAATGAAGCGAAAAAAAGAAAAGAAAAATCTTCAGTTTAACTCTTTTATTTGTCACCTTTATAGGTTAATTAGTTTGCAAAGTAAACATTACTGCTGATTTTAAATGTTTTTTAGTTAAACTTTTCATAGCAAATGTAAATTGTAAAGCAGGAACATTTTTAGTAGCAATTCGATTTGATTTGATTTCTTTTTTTTTTTTGATATTTCAAATTGCAGCATTACTTTTGGAAACGAATTAAAGTATAGCATTAAAAAAAAAAGTTAGTAAATACAACTCCCCCAATTATTTTTCAACTCATTATGATGCACGTCAACGTTTATGTGGTGCATACTTTTCAAGTTTTTACTAGTATCAGTTGAATTTTTTTTTCTCGGAACCACTAATTTATGATAATTGAGATTTTTAATAGTAATACAATACAAGTAAATTCATTTCAAACAATTTGATGGCAAACTAGAAAAAAACGCAAAAAAAAAGAATAAAGAAAGAAAAAAAACCTGTGAAAACAAGAAATAACGATGTCAAAGTAAAGATTCAAATCAAATTTTTCAGAATAAATTTGTCAAATATGCCAACAGGAATAGCAATTTCTGCATTTCAAATAAAAGGATACGGTATGTCAAAAGGTCAAAGAAAGCTATGGAAGCAAGAAATTAAATTATGGTGCTACAATATAATTAAATTTATTATAAACAATTTAATGTCAAACTATTGTTTTTTAAAATGTAGAATGCAAAAAAAAAAACTGTGGAAACAAGAAATTAAATTATGGTGCTACCGTACTTTTTTTTTTAACACAGCAACCGGCTCTTTTTTGGCTCAATTCAAAACTTAATCATTTTATAACATATTTATGTAGACAACTAAAAATTTGAATCTGTTGATTACACTCATACACAAGCATATATATATATATATATATATATAACAGGAAATGAAGAATTAAACGATTAATTTAGCATAATAAAAAAGAAAAAATGGAAAATGTAAGGAATGGATGCCAAGTAATCGTTCAAAGGATTTCAAAATTTTGTTAAAAGTAAAGCAAATGGTTAGCAAATCAAGTGGAAATTATTAGGTCTAATAATTTTATGCGTCGATACTTTCATAAACCACCCACAGGAAATAAATTTAAATTTTTTTTTTAAAATTTATTCTAAATATAATTTTCTTGAACCTAATAATTATTGATACAAGAATCGTTTACAATTTTGATCCAAAATCTAAAAATTATTTATTATCCACGACATGATTTTTGATCCCTTGAAATTTCCGAGAAGTTAAATTTAAATTGTTAAATTTCGATTAAGATAAAATTTGATATTGTTTTGCGCAAAATGATGGGAAAACTATTTACTAGACTTCCGCTGGATGGAAAGTTATTTTGTTTTAGCAATATTTTTTAAAAGATTTCCACCAGCAATGTAAAATTTTATAATATTTTATTCAAATTAAAACAATTGTTAGAAATCTTAAATTTCGAAAAAAAAGAAGACATCATATTTATGTGCAATTTTCTAGGAAAGTTTTTTTATTTCTGTCAAAGATCTATTTACTAGCCAAAAAAAAAAACGAAACGATGAGAGAGACAAATTGAACGAAGCACTAAAACTGATTTATTCATCTCAGTTTAATTTTATTTATAATGATTTTTTAGCAAAAATTTGTTTTGAAAAATTCGTATCCTTGTTAAGACAACGTAGTTTTTTGATGATACATAATTCAACCAATAGATTTGATTATAGATAATACAATTTAATCAACCAATAGATTAACTGAATATATATATATCAAAAACTAATTGTTTTGGTTAAGGTAAAGTTTGCCGAAATGGTTAAGGTAAAGCTTGCAAAAAAAAAAAAAAAAAAAAAAAAAAACGAAGAACAAAATGAAACAAAACGCAACCGGTAAGTTGTTACAGAAAACGTGGAAGTAAATTGATCATCACTAAATGAAGTGTTGCGATAACTTATTTCCTTGAAATTCATTTGAAACAAAGTGAGAAAAAAAAAGATGCCGCAGCGAACAAATTATTTGTCATTAAGTATGGCAATAGCTATTATTTAGTAATATCTAGAAAGAAAAAGAAGGAAAAAAAAGGAAAAAAAGAAAATTGCACCATCGATCATTTCAAATAGCAAAAAACTGTGTTTGCAAAGAAAAAACGAATTTTTATCCTAAATAACGATTACACACATACTGAACTCAAAAGTACTTTTTAAAGCAATTTCAATAAGTATGATTGTCAAAGAGAAAAAAAGAATTAAAAAAAGATTTGAAAAAAAGCGATTATATTCGATGAGGTTTAATTTTTTTATTAAATTACACGAAAAAAAATTTTTTTCAATCTAAAATATCTCAAGTAAAGACAAATTCGATTTGTTCCTTTTTTTTCTTTCATTTATTTCTGAAAATGAGAAATTAGAGATAAGAAAAAAAAAAAGTTCGCTTTTGCCATCATAGGTATATATTAAATTAAAGTTAATTCGGCGCTTTTCAGATGCTTGGTTTGTCCAACGTCTAGGATAACTGAGTATTCGTTACCTTCCAGCTGCTTGGTTATCCAAGCCTAATTCTGGACTGAATGTTTTTTAAAAACATTTTTTTCGAAAACAAAAGAAAAAAGGAACTCCTTCAAACATCCTTAATGGAAAATTAAATTAAACGAATGAAAATGAGGAAATGTAAGTAAAAATATATATTGCATTGCATTTGAGGAAAGAAGGATATGAAAAATTGAAAAAAAAAAATTGAACAGATGCTATTATCATTTGTATGTGTGACATTCCTTGTGACATCATATCAAAAAATATGTTGAAAGAAGAATGAAAAAATTTTCTAGTGATACAATGATTTTTTTTTACATAAAATAATAGTTGAAGCAATGAAGAAAGCAAAACGTTACTATTGAACATTGTTAGTAAATTATTTATTTCAACTTTTTATTAGCGAACATTAATTACTAAATTAATAATGAAATGTAGATTACAAGTTAAATTCAAGAATCTTTTTTTTTTTTTTTTTTTTATAACATTTTAATACAATAAACTATTATGCTTTAATTTAAGATATTATAGTAGATACTTGATCATTATCTATGAAAATTTTAAACATCAGCAAGAGAATTAAATAGAATAAGAAAATGGTAGCAGTAGAGCAGAAAGAAAACATTCGGCATTTTAAGTCACTATAAAACCATCACAATGAAAGAACAAAATAGAAAAGAATTCAAATACTCAAATACAAATTACAGATAAATTTCAATTAAATTCCGCAAATGGGCATTGCTCATTTTCACCGTGAATTTTCATGCATTCATAAACTCTCTGTTGAATATTTGTATTCCATTGCTCCGTATCCGATTCACAAAGATCCGCTAATGTGCATGGTAATTTATCTAAACGATAAAATTGATACAACAAACCACGAGCCTGAAATTAAAAAAAAAAAAGAAAAATTCAAATCTCAATCATTTAATTTTTGCATACACATTAATTAACCAATTAACAAACTATTAAATTAAAATAACTATAACAATTTTCGAAATAAAACCATAACTCTAATTTTATTATATTTGATGCATGATTAATTGATTTAAACAAAAAATTCATTTATTGAAATTTTTAAGAATTTATATTTTCAATTTCAAATTTCAGATTACGATAATTGCAATGAAGTTTTATCAAATAAAATAATTAAATACATTAATTAATAATTAGTAACTGTACATTTTATCGTTTTTTAAAATTAAATACTATTTGGCAATGAAATGATTAAATATAAAATTTAAAACCTTTTTTAGCACAATTCTGCCATCTAAATGCATTGCAAGTGAATTAAAATACAACAAAATTTCATCATTTGGAAGACATTGCTCAATAACATCTTGCCCATATATGGAAATAATTGCAACAGCAATGAATAAATGAAAATACGATGTACGATAATGAGCCCAGCATGCTTCCCAAATATGTAATGTATCAATTTCCGAAAATTCACGCTATAAATAATTCAATAATTTGGTCAAAATTTTGAATCTAATTTTAATATATGAATTTAAACGAGGCAATTAAATGATATTAATAAGGAAGAAAAAAAACCAATTAAAACCTTATAACATAATAATAACCATCTATGGACAAACATTAATTCCACAGCTTCTGAACCCAAACTTGCGATATGCATAAAAAAATCTGGTACAAATAATTTCAATAATTCGCGTAAATATTTCTGCAAAATGTAGCTTTTTTTTTTCTTTTAAAATACGTCATATTAAGAAAAATAAAAGAAACAAAATATTTAATATTAATATCCAGAAAAAAAACATTAAATATCCTTCCAAGTTGTTGTTTGCTTCAATTATTAAAAAAAAAAAGGGCATTTCAGCAAAACGCCACCTAATAGTATCTTAAATCAGATTTCTGCTTGAACATATCTTTTACAAACAAATAACTGGCAAACTCTAATTACTACTTCAATCAATAGTTCGCATTGTAAATCCTTAAAATAAAACAGTTGTAAATCCTAACAAAAACATCTTTGATTCAAAAAAAAAAAAATTGTAGAATGATTTTAAATTTAATGTTTCAACACATTCAATTGTTGAATCCTTGAGTTTAAAAATTAAAGAAATGGAACAGTTTTGTATGTTTGTTTTTCTTTTTGAAGTTTTTTCTAATTTATTTTGAATGTTAACAAGAAAAGAAAAAACATGACTAATATTTAAATTTTTATTTGTGAATTTTTTCTAAAGTAATTTTAATTACTAACCAAATTAATTTCCATTACATTTCGCTCGTCCATTGATGTTGTTACAAATAATGTTTTCTGCTCCATAAGTCCAACAAAACACCAATATGTTTCGATTTCGTCATGAATGGTACTGAGAAGCGGTGCTAATAAATCTGTCATACCCTGTATGTAACTAATTTCTGGATATGCAGCTGCATAATTTAATAAAATATTCCTGAAAAAAAAAAGAAAAATTATCGCTAACAATTTCTTCTCTCTCAATTATCAATTATCATACGAAACGTATGTTTAGAAAATTTTAGCAATTTTATTTTCAACCTTAATTCTGAAACATTATTTTTTTTTATAACTTTCATTTTTAAATTACAATCAATATTTTTTTACTTCATTGTATCAATATTTGGATTATTATCACCAGCAAAATATGGTTTACAACGATCCGTACGAATAACATCCTTAATTATAGCATTTTTTATACTAGGCCACGATGTTGTTTTAAGTGCGTTCTTCAATCTAAAAATAATTTTTCAAATAAATTTAACAAACGTACAATGATGACGCTATATTCATTCATTAAATAGCATTTGTAAAATTAAGAAATTTCATATCATCATTATCACTATCAGGTTGTGAATCATTATGATAACAATGATCATTTCGTATCATTATTATCATTTTTAGGTTGCAATGCATTATGAATTTGAATTCTGGTAAAAACAAATCTTCGAATCTCTTCTTACATGAAATTATCTTATATTATCATTGCAAAAAATTTTTGCTCTGACAATTTTAATTAAAATAAAAAAAGGAAACAGTTTTTGAAACTATTAAAACTTAAAACTGTGCCTTTGTTTTTTGATCTTTTGATATTCAATGAAATTGTCATTTCGTATAATTTCACGTTGTTCGAACGTTGAAATCCATGGATAAACACGCAATAAAAATGGCCAAATTTCTCGACGAAGTGTTGGATCTACAGTAGCAAAATAAATCGCCTAAAAAATCATACTCCATTTTACAAACTTCTATTTTTTTTGGAGATAGAATAGTACTGGAGAAGAAAAAAAAGAAAAACAAGAATCTATTACAACCTTCCTAACGGTTAAACTATCATCGATACTACCATCATGATTTTTGTTCGATTTCCAAAAATCCCAGCTAACTTGTTCATATAAACCTTCTTCTGGATCAAGTTCCGTTTTACTTATTTTTGGTTGACATACCAAAAACTGACGATTTGGAATCGGTGAAGGTAAACTCTAAAAAACAATAACAATATTTGTAAATAGCTAAAAGACTAACTAATAATCTTTTTTCAATTTACTAGGACTTTTTCTAAACTAAGCAATTTCTTGTCAATTTTAGTTCTTGCTAATTAAGAAATTTCTTTGCAATTTTAATTTCTGCTAATCAAGTAATTTCTTTGCAATCTTGGTTTCTGCTAATTAAGTCATTTCTTTTCAATTTTTAGTTTCTGCTTAAGTTGATAGTTAAAAAATTATTCGTAAAAAAAGACAAAAAACAAAAAAAGTTTTTGTAAAAAAAAGCATAGCACATAAAAAAAAAGTTCCATATTAAGGAACTAATTTCCAGTGCTCCATTTTAAATAATTAATTTCTAACGTACTTTAAATTTCACTCATTTTTTATTAATGCAATTTTCAAAAAAACATCCAAGTACTTTTCACTTTCAAAAAGTTGTTAGGTTCTTTTCTTTTCAGGTAATTTTCAGGCAATCATATAAATCATTCTATATGTCCAATGACATAAATATTTACATCTTTAACAGTCTTTGCTTTAATAACACTCCATCGTTCAAGTAATTGCGCTAATTTATCCAAACCACCATGATGAAAATGTAAAATTTTATAATGTGAATCGCATGTAGCAATAACAAATTGACCAGATGTTAAATCATCAGCGGTAAAAAACAAACGCATTGATCTCATTTTACCTGAAAATTGTAATTTTAATTAATTCTCCATTATTTATAATTTTTACTTCAATAATTTTTAAAAATGAATTTTTTTCTTCAAATTATTATTATACCTGGTGAAGAGTAAAACAGTAAGTGTAATATGATGAAAAATTCTACTTTTATTGCTGATTGGTACCGTTCCATCATTATCATCATTATCATTAATTTCACTAACATTTTCTACCATCAAATTATGTGTTGATACACAAAAATGAATTTTATTTTAAAATTATTATTATACCTAAATTAACGGTGAAGAGAGAAGCAGTAAGTGTATCATGATGAGAAATTCCATTTCTATTATTGCTAATCGCTATCGTTTCATCACCATCATCATTATTATCATTATCATTAATTTCATTAAAATTTTTCAACATCAAATTATGTGCCATTGCAAATTGCTCCGGTGTTATTTTGCATAATTGTTCACATCTATCGCGATATTCTTTTAGCATATTTAAGTATAAAGCTGAAATAAAAAAAACAAATTTATCTGATAAAAGTTGACAAAATTTTCGTCAAAAAATTCAGCTGATTATTACAAAAGAAAAAAAAGTTTCAAATAAAATAAATATAGATAACATGAACGAGAAATTTTCCAAACAATTAACAAATGATATTTTGCTACTTTTTGAACGATTTTCCTTTCCATATCGTTGTCTATTTTGATATTCCAATTCATCATTGTTATCATTATCAATATCATCAGATGATGATGAGCTTTTTCTTCTCAGTATTACTTCGTCGTCCTAAATTATTGTATAAAAAATTTGTTGTAATAAGAAATTTTTGAAAAAAAAAGAAGCATAATTAGATCAAATATGATTCATAAAAAAAAGAAACATAATTGGTTCAAATATCATTCATAAAAAAAAAATTAATACATAAAGAATTTTTTAATTATTGGGATTGCTGTTGAGCTTGCAATTTCAATACTGTATCTATTGGTAGTAGCTGGGAACAGTTCAAGTGACAGTGATTTTAACTTATCATGAGTAACATATTTTAAATCTTAAAAAAAAAAATAAAGAATGACATTTCAAGAAACTTTTTGTAATATCATTAACAAACATATTTAAAATATGAATAAAGACTGATGCAAAAGTTTTTCATCGATTTTAGTCAAATTAATTTCAACTAACAACAATAATTACCTTATCAGAAAATTCATCAGCACTCGATGTTAATATCGAACTGTTGCTATTTGTGTCCTATAAATTCTCAATCATTTTAATTTTAATGAAAATAATAATAGCTCTGACCTTGTTCTTCTTGATGGTAAAATTAATTTGAAATAGCAATTTAATTTTTGTGAAATGAATGATAGTGTAGTTATAGATTGGATAAGTTATTAGTGATACAAAAAAAGATAAAAAAGAAAAAAAATTTGACTTTGAAAAACACAACGATAAAACTTTTATGACACAAATATGTAACAGTATTTTAATTTTTATAGATCTTAAATAATTAAAATAACCGCTTTATTTGCACACCTTCTCATCAACTGATAACGAATCTACCGGTGTATTTGGTATCACATTAATTGTTGGCACTTTCAATGCTCCCGCATTTTCCTTAATTCATAAATACTTTTTTCAAAAAAAAAAAGAAAAAAAAAGTCAAAAAAAACTTCCAAAATTTTTCTTTCAAATGATGTCTTACTTTGAGCAATAAAACCTTTGATCAAACAAATTAATTTCCTAAAAAATTCTTTAATATTTTTCCTTTAACACACACTTAATCTACATTTAATTCTATTTTATTTTACTTTATTTTTGGTATAAAATTTTGTTCATTTTTTGATCAATCTTTAAATTTTCTGTTAAAAAAAAAAAAAAACATCAGTTATATGAACAAAATTAAATGGTGGGTGAGTAAAAGTGGTCCGGAATATGATCATCAATTTCGTGATTTTCTTCCTCTGAAGAATCTTCTAAATATGCCAAATTATTTTGACGAAATTGAAAAAGCACAAAACATGAAAATAGGGATCTTTAAATTGTTAGTTGCTTTTTATAATCTAATTTATAAAATTAATAGTAAAATCATTTGATGAATAATGGTGGATAAATGGGGATCTCATTCTGAATAATTATGAAGAAGGCTAATAAAGACAAAATGCAACAGAATTTCAACGAAACACAAAGGTTAAAATTTTTTACACGTAAAAAATACCGTTGACATGAATAAATTTGGTCTTCGTTTGAACGAAGTTACTGTAATCATATCACCATTCATCTCAACATTAATATCATTTTCACTGGTCGGACTCTATAACAAAAAATGATCATTAATGAGAATTAGATTGCCTCTGCTTCAGAATCTTGCAGAACAATCGATTTTTTTCTTCATCAAAAAGTAAAAAAAGTCATTAAACAGGTAACAAAGATTTAAAAAGAAAATTTAAAAATTTTGATAATTAAATAATCCAAAAAAAAAAATTAACTGTTTTCCAATTTTCAATTCAATGACAAGAAAGCAAAATTGTAGACAATTTTAAAAAAAAATTTTTAAAAAAAATTGAAAATTTTACACGCGCATCATTTGTATGATCAGTTTCCGTTTTATCATCATCTTCACTGTCATTATCATCCTTGTTATCATCGTTATCATTATCACCACCATTATCATCTTCACTATCATCATCACTATCACCACTACTCTGCACATATACCCGTAGCTTAAGGTTCCCTTTTAAAAACATGATATTTTTCAATGAAAAGTATAATTTTGCAAAAAAAAAGAATAAAAAAAGTAATTAAGAGATATGTATAATATTTTTTTAGACTATCAGGAGATTTTTTACAAAAATTAGCATTTTTGTAAAAACTGCTAATTTCCCACTTATTAAAACTGAAAAAAATAAACTTTTTAAAATAAATGTTGAATTTTAAAAATGCAATCTGAATAATAATACTTTTCAACAAACCTGTTTGTTGCTATTTTGAAATTTCATTTTCTCATTCTCATAATTAGTTGTTGGATCATCAATGGTTTGTTTTTTCTGTGAAACATTTCGAATGCTACAATTTAACCAATAGCCAATTAAGCTGTGATAATAATGGAAATTTTCTTAAATGACTTACTTCAACATTATCAAGTGTGCGGCAACTAACATGCTGATGACTTATGCAGCGTGGCTATTTAATTTATACGATGTTCTAATTGATTCTAATGCTCTCCACAACCACCGTCCATTATTACCTTTCTATCAATGCTTTGGGTTTAATTTTGATTTAAATGTTTTGATAGCCCTAAAGTTAATTTTCATTTGACTGAAAAGAAACTATTGAACGTGGCCGATTCATAATGAAAACAAACATGTAAAAAAGAAGACAAATTTAGGGTCTGTGGAAAAACTTTTTAGAATTCTCAATTAATGTTTAGTTAATAAATGCTTACCTTTTTGGATTCTTTTCAAGAGTAGCATTAGGTAACCATTGTAAGATTAGTGTAATTCCTAGTGCATCATCATTTTGACATTGCAATGTTAGATATCCCGGTACATGCTGTATGGAATCATCGGTATTCTAGAAATATATCAACAATGATTGTTATTTGCTGCTGAAATACTCATGATTACAAATGCAACAATGAATAAACAAAGTAATAATGTAAACAGTATCAGGAGTATGATGGATACCTGTTGGTCATTTCGAACATCATGAATGCAAACATTATTTTTTGAATAAACAATATCACCATCATGACCGATAAACGTATTGTTTATACCTAGAATAAAATAGAAAAAAAAGCAATATATTTGTAAAATTTTACATTTATAAATTTATTAATTTAACCAAATTTTGAAAATTTCGAAAACTTAACAAAAGTTATATATAATTTTTGTTAGAAACGTAAAGTTTTGTATATGCAAATATCTAATAGATCAATTTTAATATTCTAAGGATTATTATGTTGCTAATTAGTGTTAATATCAATTATCACTAATTGACATCAATTATTCCTTTAAAAAGTGAATAAAATTTTCCTTACATTCAAAATGCTTATGCAAATGCTAAAGATTTTTATAAATAAATAAGGTGTCACGATATTTGCACTGATATTTTATCAATTAATACCATAATATTCGCGTTGATTTATTATTAAGTAATAGGTTATAAAAATTCCCAAATTAATTTCAAAAATACAATAAATTTAATTTTATGCACTCCCTTTGATGTTATAATTAGCTGTAAAATTCCCAAATTAACTTCAAAAATATAACAAAATTTAATTTGATGCATTTTCTTTGATAAGTAACAAATTAATTAATCAGAAATTTTAATTGAATGAAAAAATTGAAACAGGAACCTCGTAAGCTATTTAATGCCCCATGTGCTTTACGAAGAAGTTCGCTCAAAGCTAACATATTTGCGCTAACAATTTACAGCCATCGATAAACTGCAGAAGATCTACAAAAGGGTAAAGATTAACAAAAAAACGTAACATGGAGAAAATTTTCTACTTCAGACAATTTCGAATTTTATAAAATTCCTTTTTAAAACTATCATACACAATTATAATTCACACACATTGTTGTGGAAAGTAAAAAGGAAAAGATAAATGAAAAGCAACCAATAAGTCCCAAGAGGTCAGAAGGCAAGCATTCTCAAATATTCCTTGCCACTTTAGCCCAATATGATGGAGAAATCTATGAAAGAAGATTGATAAATTAAAATTTGAATGGAAATTTTATTGATCAATAAAAAATTTATGTTAGTGCTTGCAGCATTTGAACAAAAAGTAAAAAAAGGAAAAAATTTTTAAAAATATTATTTTTAGCCTTGTAAAAAAAAAAACAAAAAAGTTCAAAGATTGATTTAATCAGCAAATTTTTAATTTTACAAATATAACTGTTAAATTTGAAAAAAAAATCAATTATATATATATATATAAATATATGTGCATAAATTTGAAATTTTGTTAAATCAATGAATTTGATAAAATTTTGAAAAATTATTTGAAAACAATTTGTGTTGTCTCTGTTAAGCAAAACTTTTTTCTCCAGAAGCAATTAGGAATAAAGCAATGGAATTTTTTTTTTTCATGTTTTTTCTCTTTGAACAAATATCTAAAACTGAAATTACAAATTATTGAAATAAAAACGATTAAAACATTTATATATATCTACAATAAATTACAGCAAAATCGACAGAATGAATACATTCAGGAAAAAAAGAATGGGAAAAAAACATCCATGAAAATTGTAGACTTACTGGAATCAATATTTAAAATGGATGAAAGTTATTCACATCATCTTCTTAATGAAAGGAAAGGAAACAGAGATAGAAACAGAGAGAGAGAGAGGGAGAAAGAAAAAGAGAAAGAGAATGATAGTGAAAAAGAGACTCTTACTTCCTTTCTTTCAGAAAGAATTGTGACAAAGCAATGGATAGTAGTAATTCAAATTATATTAAATTATACTGAACGTTTTTTTTTTAAATTCAATACATGTCATCTAGTCTGGAAATCTTACAGTCTTGCTAAATTAATTTTATTAATTGAAATGGATTAATTGAAGTCTTATTTATTACTAAAAATTAATTGAAAAATTATTGAAGAAAAAAATCGGAGAAAGCCAAGAAAAGAGCTTTTTCATTATGATTTTATCAATTTAATTAAAATGATATCATATCATTGTTTTACATAACATCTACTGTAACAAGAGAAAAAAGAAAAAAAAAACTAATCTAAAGTTTAGAAATTTTTAATGAGAAATGAACATTTAATTCTTAATGCCTATATGCTTACTTTGTAGTGCTACTAATTGAACAAACATTCAACAATTTCAAGAAAAAAAAAACGAAAATGATAAACCACAACTTATGCAAGGAGCTATCATCACATGCATGCATATATACAACATATACAAATATAAATCTATAAAAATATATGTATTAGTAAATCTAAAATCTATACTATATATATTAATATATCTCCATGTAATATAATTTATATATACATAATATATATGAATGTGATACATATATGTTAATAAGTCTAAAATTTATAATTTATATATATTAATAAGTCTAAAACAATATTTATATTAATATGTATATATGTACATATACACATATAGTATATATAGATTATATATGTATAGTATACATATATGTATATATATACATATATATTTTAGATTTACTAATATATATATGTATTAAATTTTTGTATATATTATATATAACATATCTATAAATAGTCTGTACATATGTTATTTGATATATATATATATCAAATATATATATATGCTATATAAAAAAAAAACGAAAATGATAAACCATTTATATATCTATCAATTCAATGTGCAAATTAAAGATACTATTATTTGTTGCCTTGTTCTTCCACATATATCGTTCAGTACAATTTTAATTTTATTCAGGAAAAAAATCATATCAGTTATAACATGGCTTCTGAAAAATTTTGCTATTTTTAATACCGTATAATTTCATTCAATTATCGAAATAATGTAATATTTCGAATTATTTCGCAATTTTTTCTTGAAATACTTAAATAAAAAGAAAAGCAAAGTTTGAGTGCGTTTCTGTTTTAATAAAATATTCGTCCATTCAATAAAATGAAATTGAAAAATTGGAGCTGGAAAAATTGATGATGGTGATGATCGCTGATGGTGTTGATGATGATGATCGGTAACGATGATGATAATGATGTTGATGATGGTGATGATAATGCTCTTTGTCAAATTTAAAATTTTAATTTAATAGCTTTTAAAAGCAACAGCTATATTGATTTGTCTAAAAATTTCTGTTCTAGGATATAATTTTTAATTGATGAATCATTTTTGTTTGGTTAATTTTTCTTGAACTTATTCAGTTTTTTCCTAATAAATTTCATTTAATTGCACGTAGAAAAAAGGAAGTGAAATTTTTTGCATAATCATTCCATTTTGGTCTGTTGATGATGATGATATTTGAACTGATCGATGATGAGATAATACTACATATTTTTCCTTTTTTTGTAAAAGCAGCATCAATCATTCAGGAATCCAATCTCTTGATAAAATTTTGACGAGTTAAATCTATTTAAATTGAGCAATTTTCGGATTGAATTGTCAAAAAAAGAAAAAAAAACAGGTGATATAGATGACGCAATTAAGATTAAAAAAAAGAGAAAGGAAAGGAAAATCTCTGTTTCTATTAGAATAAACATGAAATTACCATGATACATTTTTCTTGCACTTAAAAGTGCAACTATATTCAATAACTTTCTCACTTTTACATAACTTCCAATTTACTGTACTTTTTAACTATTACATTTTTTAAAGAATGAAAAAAAAGTTTGAAATTTAAGAAAAAAGAAAGCCCATCAGAGAATTTAATTGATGAATTTCAACTAATTCAAATTCAAATTTCTAAAAAAAAAATATAAAAAAATTTTGACAATAATTTTATAGTAGCACAATTAATTTGCACGGCAACTGATTACTACTGGTCAATCATTTTAAAAAAACTTCTAAATTATTTATTAATTGATATTTCAGAAACATAAAGTTTCAAAAAATTTTGAAATAATTAAATGCGATGATCTACTTATTCAACGGATAGAATTTCCTAAAGTACCAATAAAATTGATCTCAAATTCTTTTTTTCCAATTCATGATCTGATCTGAATACAATAAAAAAACTATTCCGCACAGTAAAACATTAACGACAAGCAAATTTCACATTTTAAAGATTCGTAGAAAAAAAAAATGATTTTCAAACTAAAATTAAATTAAATCAAAAAACAATTTGCCATCCCCAAAAGCAAAAACAATAATTTGCTAATAATCGAGAAAATTTTTTTTTTTTTTTTGAACTTTTTTTTTTTTGTCTTTTTTTTGAACCCATTGGGAATATTTTTTTTCGTTTTAGTTTGCTATAAATCTTCTTACATGAATTAAAGTGTTAGATTTAAATTAAACAAATTTTCAATTTATTCAGGTAGCATGGAAAAAGAAATTGTTAATATACAAAAGCCAAGAGGGATTACACAACTATTTGTAAGTTTAAAAATTTCATCATTTAAAATTTTGGTTCTGAATTAGAGGTTGAATTTAAATTTAACAAATTTCCAGTTTATCGAGATTAAAAATAGCATTAAAAAAAAAATAGTATCCAAGAATTGCTAATGTACAGAAACCTGACAAGAGGTAAACAATTATATTGCAAGCTTAAAAATTTCATCATCATTCAAAATTTTTCGTTCAGTCTGAACGACAACAACAAAAATTTTTCATTGCTATGTTAAAATTTTTAATAATTTTAAAAATTGTTTGATTAACAACAAAAAATCTTGCTTTTTTTTATTTTAAAAATTTTCTGCAAAAACTTTTTTAAATCACATTAATTAACGAATTTAATCATATTTTCAAGTCATTCCAACTCATTCTAATAAATGCATTTGGGCTGCTGGAAACAGAAATTGATTTTAGCAAAACTTTATTTTTTTTGTTTCTTTCTGTTTCTTTTAAACTAAAATGATCATTTCATCAGCTAAACGAACGACAAAGACTGGAAAAAAAAAGGAAATAAGTTGAAGTAAATCTATTTGTGTATGTATATGTGTATGTGAATACCAACAAAATTCATTAAATCTTATTTGATTTCATTTTAAAATTGATTTTTATTCTTAATGTTTAAGCGATACGTATTGAGAAGAGCATTTACTAAATGGTATTTATTTTTAGCTTTGTTTTCTGAACTTTTCAATTCAGTCAAATTTCAAATCTATCCGTCTATGTATATATGTATTTGAATATCTATAAAACTCATTAAATCTTATTTAATTTCATTTTAAAATTGATTTTTGTTCATGATGACTGAGCGATACATAAGGAAAGCGTTTATTAAATGTTATTTTGTTTCTAATTTTGTTTTCTACTTTTCAATTCAGTTTAAATTTCATATGAATGAGGATAATTTTTTTTTTTAAATGAACCAAATAACAATTAGTTGCAAAGTTTGTTTAAGCACAACTTAATGTGAAAATTAAAATTCCACTAGATAGCATTTTAATCAGTTTTGAATTTAATAAATGGAGGAATAAATTTATTAATTAAACCGATTATTTAGTAATTTCGATTCGATTAATTGCTTTAACAGTAGCTAGGCTATAAGGTAAGTATTTTCACTTTTCATCAGTTATTTTTCTGAATTAAATTCATTGGAATTTACTCAAATTTTACTCAGATTGAATATTTACTGAATATTTACTCAAATTCATTGAACAATAATGATAATAATTAAAAATGAAACTGTGATGTATATCAATTAATTAAACTATTCAATCATATCGATTAAACCAGTCAGTTAGATCGATAATTTAAATATGTGTTTAAAAGAATGTAAGAATTTAAATTGGTAATACGACAATTGTAAACAATGTTGCGTTCCATTTCCTTCATACAATTAGCTAAATGTAATTTGAGCTTCGTATATTTTACATTTATTGATGTATTGTTAAAAGTTAATGGCAAACATCGGTAAATGAGTGGGAAATAAAACGGGAGTAACCGAGATAATAGACTGGAACTTCGCATTTCTATAGAAAATGAACAAAAAGAAAAATAAAACGAAAAAAAGAAATCACTTCTAATTGCAGTAATTAATACTAGTGAATAGTAAGAAGATTAAAATTGTGTGTATTTAAATATTTACAAAATTGTTCCAATTTTATTATTCACTTTACTTTTCTTTTCATCATTTTTTTTTCCCCTCTTTTCTCTCTTTCTCTATTACTTTCATTTATTTGAGTAAATTTATTTGAATTATTTTTTTACGTATAAAAAATTTCAACTACATATCATGACTAATTTAAAAAACCACAAGAAAAAACAATTTTTTTCATTTCTTTTCTTATCTTTATTTCTCCCTTTTTTTCACTCGCTCTCTTCCTTTCTGCCTCTCTCTCTTTTTTCCCATTTTTTCATTCGAAAAATTTCACTGTTAAATGCTTCAAGGAGAAAAAAAGGAAAGAGAGAGAGAAGAATTTTTCATTTCAAACAAACAAATCATTTCCATTTAACTGCATCCATTCATTGTTATTGATATCATCAACCAAAAATTTGTAAAAATTTAAAATTTACTTTTTTTTCCTCTATTCAACTTATTTTTACTAAATGTCTCTCTGCAATAACATTTTTTTAATTTTTCAAAAAATTTACAACAAATCTTTACATTTTGCTTCTGATGAAATACATGAATAAAAGAACAATGAAAAAAAAAAATTTGTGAAAAGGAAAGTTAACTACATTAACTGCTTACAGAATTAATGTAATTAATTTCAAGCTACATAAATGAATTAATTGGAAGATATTTACTAATTTACAAAAAAAAATTAGGTAAATTTTAAAATTCAGAAATATTTCTTCGTAAGAATAACTTACACAAATTTATCATTCATAATTGAAAGTGCTGAAAAATTAATTCATTTTTTGATCATTTGATATTATATAAAAACATTTATTTCTTCATGTAATTACTATTAACAAATGATTAATTTAGTGCAAATTAATTTCAAATTTATTAGCAAAAAAAAAAATTTCATATAATAATTGAAAAAAAAAATTAAACCAGTAACTATTAATTTTCATGTCAGAAAATCATTCAACCATTCTTCTATTATTATTGTTAATAATAAAATAAGCTTTTTCGCATTTTTTATGCACAAACATTCGTTTTTCTTTTTAAATACTATTCTGTTATTATTATTATTACCAGTAAGAAAATATAATTTAAGTAAAGGTTTGAAAAATTCCTTAAAATCTAATCAAATTGAAGGTATTCTTTCATCTTAAAAGTTAACAGAATTATTGTACAACGAGAAAAAAGAAAAAAAAACAGAAGACCTAAAAAATTGATTTTAATCAAACTTAGAAAATATTTGTAAATTTCATTTCTATCTATTATTGCTATTACTAATAAGATTTGGAAATTCAAATAAACGTTTGAAAAATTATTAAAATTTAATCAAATTGTAAATATTCTTTTATCTAAAAAGTTAATGTTATTACAGTAAAGAAAAAAAGAACTAAAAAATTAATTTTAATTAAAATTAGAAGTTATTTTAAATTTCATCTCCCTTCACATTTTACCATACATTTTAACATCTTTCCTACTTTATTATTATCTATGAAAAAGGTATGTATATAAATATTTTTTTTTACATTTCACATTTTCTTTTCCGGATAATACATCATCGAATCGGTTTTTAGATCATTTGCATCATTCAAACAATAACACAAGGTTCGGACTAATATTATTCGTATCGTTTGATAGTAGCAAACAATTCGGATAAGGATTATTTATATCATTGAATAATAACACGATTCGGATAAGATCATTTGCAATTATTATGTATTTTATTTTGTTGAAACGAATTATCTGTTTTTTGAACATAGCTTTTTTGAGAAAAAAGGAAAAAAAAGGACAAAAGAAGAAGGGAAGAGAAAAGAAACGATAGAATAGTCAAAGAATATAGATAGAATATAGATAGGAAGATAAATGAGAAAAATAACGTGATAATTAAGATGAAAAAAGAAAAAATGAAAGAACCTGTGAACAAAAATTCAAATTGTCAGTTCACTTTTCTGGATATCAAATAATTTGGTTTGAAAATCTTTTTCGTTTTTTTCCCGCACAATTTTATTTAAATATTATGCAACTGAAAACATATTTCACTGGTTTTTTTTCTAAATTTTTTTTTTTTTAATTTGTGAAAAGTAGAAATGTTTATCAAAGGAAACTATGAAAGTTATTATGCTAATTTACAAGAGATGGTTAACATAAAAAAAGTAAAGTAAAATTTTGGTTTTCTTTTTGCATTACAAAAAATTATTAATTAATCAATTAGTAATTGGTATTTATGATATTTTATAATTGTTTGCATAGATTTCAATCAATAATTTTTATTTTACGAAAAAAATATAAATTTAAATAAATAATTAAATTATTTATTCATTTGATTAATTTCATTAAAAAAAAATTTTTTTTGCCTTCTTGCTATTTTTAAAACATTCCTGAAAAATCTTTTTGCAAAAATTTTCTTCAATTTTTTTATTTTTATTTTTTTTCTTTTTTTTGTGTGTGTGAACTATCATTTGACACACAAATTGCTACTAGAATAGATAATATAATTTTTCAAATTATTGCCATTCCATAGAAATTTATTTTTTTTTCCTTCCATTGCATTTATTCCTGGAATATTTTTCATACTTTCCGATTGCAAAAAAAATTACGAAAGCTTTTATAAAAATAACAATTTTTTGAAAAATATAATTTAATAGATGAATGCAAGCAAAGATTTTTTTCCGTCCATTCAATGCAAATAAAACTTAGCAAAAGAGTTTAAATCAAAATTGAAAACAATTAAAGTAATGAGATTTGTTTAAATTTAAACAAGTTATTTTCTTGTTTTTTTTCTGAAACAGATACTAATCGTTGTTGTTGTTATTTGTTATTGTTGCTGTTATTGTTTGTTATTGTTTTTATTGTTATTGTTGTTGTAACATCATTGTTTGTTTTAAATGGTACGATGATAAGAAGGATTTAAAAAGCTTTTGTCATTATCCTAATTCTAATCTTAGATACTAATTGTTGCTGTTGTTGCTGTTATTGTTTTTTATTGCTTATTATTATTTGTTATTATTTGTTACTATTATTGTAACAACAATGTTTTAAATGAATATGATTATAAGATGGATTTCAAAGAGCTTTTGTCATTTTTCTTTTGTTATCTTCCAGTTTCTAATCTTATGAATTATTTCTGTTTACTAAAATCATAATAACAATGGCAATAACCGGGACAGCTTCTTAATTCTAACTATCTTTTCTTCTTCTCTTTGCTTCTTCTTTTCTTGCAGTATCGTTCATCATCATCATCATCGCCATACCATCATAATCATCTATCAGCTTCGATGATGGTTCACCGCTCGTGTCACATTCACTCCCACGCATCGATATGACATATGCATACACAAATATACATCCATCAATACAATTCATTTCATACCAAATGACTGTGTTTCACATAGGGCTTCATAATAATCAGCCAGCAATGATGTGAGAGGAAAGTTTTGATACACACAAGCTGTACAATTTTCATTCCTGCTCATTTATCCCCCGCAATTCCCAACCCCCGCAATTGCCAGGAAGTTTTCTATTAAGCATTGTATCATTCATTCTTGGCTTATACAACTACATAATTCATTTGCTTCCTTAAACTTATTGATTAATTCCTGCTTATTGATTGCATCATTGAAATTAATTATTTGCCAATGGCGAAAAGGCAAAACAAATAATAAATCATTTTATTTCTATTTCAATTTTAAATTCTATTCCCAATAAATTATTAATAGTTATTAATTGTATTACAATTATTAATGAATATTTAATTCATTTTTAATTATTGTTTCAAATCTTTTTTCTCTTTCAAGTTTTTTTATTATCAAATTAAAAAACCTATGAAGATTTTGATGTAGAATTCATGATAAAATCTTAAATGTTTTTTTGATTGTTAAATTCTTATAATTTTACAAAGAAAAAAATGTTTCATCAAGTTGGTACCATTCTCTGTCTGCCTATTTGTCTGTCTGTCTGTCTACGTGACATTACCGTCTCTTACAATGTGTGCGTGTACGCGAACAATATTGTTTGTTTCATCTGGTGGTGGTAGCAGGAATAAAATTCGGCCTTCAAATGACCTTCAAAATATTCGAATTACATAGATTATTTTTATGTACATGTGGTATGTATGTATGTATGTATGTTTGTGGTTGTTTTTTTTTTTCTGTTTTTTCTTTTCATGACCAAATCCATAATTTTCAAAAAATAAAAATTGCAAACAGTGTAAATTAATTAATTATGCTTGAAAAGAAATTGTCACCGTAAATTAATTTTGTTTGTTTACTTATTAATTTATAATTTATGAATATTTCTTTTATACTAATAAAACTAATTTACGTTAAAACTGTAAATTAATTAAATATGTTTGAAAAGCAATTGTCACGAGAAATTAACACCCGCAAATTAATTTTGTTTTTTTTACTTATATAAATTATATTTATAAATATTTTTATTTCATACTAATGGTTAATTAATTTATTATTTATTTATTTATTTATGAGTATTTTTATTTTATACCAGTGAAATTAATTTACTTTTTTTTTTTGAAACTCTCAGTTATATTTCATACTAATTTTTCAAAAAAAAATTTTTTTCTCTTTCAAATTAAATTTCACCGCTCTTTTCACTCTTTTCTTTTTGCTTTTTTTTTTTTTTGCAAAGATGAGAAATTTTAATGGTATTGAACTTTTGATGTTTTTTTTTCTATCTTTCATTCTAAGCAAATATCAGTTTTTACGCTAAATTTTTCATCATTGTCAAACGGTGAAGAAATAATAATTTTTGAAAAATTTTTCAAAAAATTTGAAATTTCACAATTTTCCACTGAATTCTTAAATAGCTAAGAAAATTCTTCCTTCTTTTTTTTTTTTGATTTTATCTTCTTTGACAATTTTTTATTGAATTATGGTTAAGCAATCTATGATTATGGTTACTAAACAGTATCTGCAAAAAGGAAAAAAGAGAGAGCGAGAGAGAGATAGAGAAGGAAAAAAGACGACGAGATATATAGGAAATTAATTAACTAAATAAAGTAGTATTATTTCACATAAATAATAAAATTAGAATTAGATGTGATTAAATGATTAATCATTTAAGGAGCGGTGTTTATTTAAAATTCAAATGTAAAATATATATGAAATATATTATTAAAATTCTATCGTATGTAATTAATTTGTCATTGTTTGTTATTTTTCTTTAATCAATCACAAATACATTTTATGTTACTTAAGACAGAAAACTAACTTAAAAAAATAAAATTTAATTCTTATTTTGTGTAATTAATCAATTATCAAATAAAACATTTTTAGATAAGAAATTTCAACGAATATCAGTATGGGTTGGTGACAATAACGATTTGCTAAACAAAATGTTGATAATTCATTCAATTCTTCTTTTAGCAATATTTTTACGTGCCATGAACCATACCATGCCCATGAAGGTAACATAAAGATAACATATATTACGTACGTCCGTAAGTGTACATTGATAGGAGCAAAAAGTTTCTGAGACCAGAGAGAGAAAATGAAATTGATGAAAAAAAAAGTACCATTAAGATAGTACCGCTGTTGTAACTATGGTGGTGTAAAGACAGTAAAGAAAGAACATTGTGACATCTGTACGATTGATATCGTAGATAGTAGACCGGTAATTGAAAGGTAAATTTCGCAAAAATTTCAAACGATGAAAAGAAAAAAATTCATTTTCCAAAATTTATTTCGCCTATTGTAAAAATAACTTTTGGATTTTACATTTTTTCATTGTAAAACCATAAAATTTTCAAATATGAGCTAGTAAGATGAGCTAGTACCACTTAATACATAGTTTTTTAGTAATTTAGTTATTTGATTTTTGAATTTTTAATCAACTAATTATTTGATCATTTTGATTTCTTTTAATTGTTTAATTAATTATAAACAAATGACACCGAAAATTGCATAAATTCAAATTGAATGATTTCTCTTCTTTTTTTCTCTTCAAATTGTCTAGTTTATCATGTAGAAGAAATTTTTTCGTTTGGACTTTGATAATTTAAATTGTCAATTAATTAAAAGTTCATTAATTTGTTTCATTTGTGATTAATTGAATAACCGCAATCTTTTATAAATTACTCCTGATCAATTGATTGTTTCCAATCTTGATTACTTCCGATCAACTGGTTGTTTCCCATACACATCTACGTAATTTATGTAATTTTGTAGATGATATTAGGCTATATTTCTCGTTCTTTTTTTTGCTGACATAAATTTTGGTAAATAAAATTAAATAAATTGAATTATCATTTTTTTTAAATTAAATTTCTCTCTGTGTGACAGATCATTTTGTCATTATTGTGACAAATTATAAATTATCAATGGTAATAAGTAGAGCGGAAAAAGAGTGAAAGAGAGAGACAGAGAGAGAATGAGAAGATAAAAGGAGATAGCGAAAGAAGGGAAAAAATATTTTTCAACTTATTTTATCTTCTTTTCTTTATCAATTTTTTTTCTAATCAATTATGACATAGTAATGAAAGATCTTTTCACTTTAATGGATATATAATTAATTAATGCATTTATTCAATTCCATTTAATCTATTCTTGTCGTTTCATTTGGTCTGTATTTTATGTATTTCCTCTTTTCCACCTATAATTCACCTATATTTTTTTTGCTTTTTAAAATCAAAAAATATTTAATGAAAAAAAGAAGTATACTATTTATCAATGACTTTATTAGATTATTAATTTCTTTTTTCTTTTTTTTAAACGACACTTCTCTTCTGGTGAGCATACTGTATTATTATTTATTGTTGATGTAAGTAGCCGAACAATAACTTTTGTCAATTAACTTTTATTAATTCTAAGTTTTAATTTACAATTTTAAACAATGACAGAGAAGATAAGATTAGATAATATAATAATAGCATTGATATTAAAAAAAGATTAGATCTTCTCTGTCTCTCGCAACAATTAGATAAAGTATTCAATTGAAGGTGAAGTTATGCAATATGTTATATACATTATATCACTGAATAACGTTTTGTTTTGATTTTTATTAACAAAAGTTTGTTTTGGCAGAGATGAAAATTATAATTGTAATTTTAGGTCAGTGATTAAAAAAGAAAAAAAAAAAACAACAACAATTAAAATCATTCGCAATCTTTGCGCTACTGAACATTTCACGGTAATATGACAATATGTGACAATATGAATGGTCCATATTTGGCCTCAATTTCAACTAAGTAAATAATATTATTTAGAGAAGGCAAAAATTTTCTTCTTTGCATATTTCCCCTCTCCCTCTCTCCCTCTCCCTCCTATCGTTATCAATCTGAAAGTATATTTTTCCATATTAAAATAAATTTAGATCACTTAGTTAAATTTATCACAAAGGAAAAAATTGTCGCAAAAATCTGTCACAAAAAAAAAACAAACCAATTCGAAAATTGTTTTTTAGCCCTAATAAAAATAATTCTATTTTAAATTAATCAAAAAGCAGAAAAAAGAAAATGATTCAGCAATAAATTTAAAATTAATGTATTGATGTAAGCATTTGTTAACATTTCAAAATTATTAATTTCAACTTTGACAAGAAATATATGTTTCGATTTCTTTTCACATTATTATTTTTTTTTTTTAATTGAAAGAAGGAAAAGTTAGAAAGTTAAGAACGAAATAGAGAAGATTGTTAACTTTTATTTATGATTTATTTAAACTTTTTTTTCTTGTTTTCCCCATCTTTCTTCTTTTCTTTTACAAAAATTTATTTCAATAAGTTTTAGCAAAAATTTAATGCACGCACATTTAAACATATATTAAAGGAAAAAAAGAAGAAAATTTGTTAAAGTGATAAAAATAGAACATTCTTTGCTTGCAATTTTTTTTTTTAGTAACAAATAAATTTTCTTTCATTTTTTCAAATTTTTTTTCTCCGAGTATAATTTTAATAATAGTATATAAATGGAAAAATCAATGTATATGTGCCGGAAAACATTATTTTTATATTGCTTATATTTTATTTTAATGATAATTTACAGGATTGAAATGAACTCCCAAAAGAAATTATTTGCAAGAACATAATTTGAAATTTCAAAATATTTTTTAGAAAAATTTGTTAATTGCATTTTATTTTAATTTTTTTTTTTTTTTTTTTTATTTGTTTTGTTATTAGAAAGAAGTGATGTGATAGAGTGAGTGTAAGATAATGTTGAACTTTGTGCTTAATCTTTAACATATGTACTTTTTCATTTAGTTGAAATTTCATATTTTTAAATTAAATTTAAAAGTGCCGTAGTTTAATTAATGCAAAAAAAAAACTTTTATTACCACTATTTACTTATGTTCATAACTTTTAAATAGATAATCAAATTTCGTTTTTTTTTCTCCTCTCTTTCTCTTCTCTTTTTCTCTCTGACTTCACTTCAAATAAATTCAACTTTCAGCGTAATTTTAATTTCTTTAATTCATATATTTCATATTATTGGAACTTTTTCATCATTTTCTTCCATCACATTATATGTTTGCATTTCGAAAAAGAGGGAAGAGAGGGCGAGAGAGGAAGACCAAGGAAGAAAGAGAAAGAGGCAATGCTGTTATATTTACATATTTCCAATGTAGTACCTACATTCAATTTTAAATTAAAATTTCAACAAATTTGTATCAACAGCATTTCTTTTAAATTCCAAAATTTGTTTTTTAAACTTTATTATTTATATATTTCCGTCGTAAATCAGTTAGTAAATAGAAATTGTTTGGCGGAATGATGAAGAAATGAATTGATTAATTTTCTTAATACAAATATCAATTAATTGTTCTGCTACAAATTGAAAATTATTTTGATGTATGGAATTGATTAATTACCTTAATACAAATATCGATTAATTATTCTGCTACAAATTGGAAATTATTTCGATCTATGAACTGATTAGAATGAGATGAAAACATAAAATACTTGGTAAATATTTTACTGCTACCAAATTTTTAAATTATTTTCCAGTGAATTAAAATTTTATGTTTGAAATATGAAATTTTTGTCCACAGCAAAAAAAGCCATTTTTTTCTTTCTTTCAAATAGCAAAATTTTACAAGTTATCAATGTTGTTGCTTATTGTAGTGCGAACAAAATTTTTTGGTTGGGTGAAATGCTTTAAAAATTTTCAAGTTTTTTTCTAAGTTTAATTTTTCATTTTTATTCATGCAATAAATAAATTTTAAACTAAATCATTTATTTTGTTTTAAATAGAATTTGTTAGTTTTAAAGATTTTTTATGCCTTATATTATTTACAAGTTTGCATTAAAAAAAAATTATCATAATTATCCAATTGATTTGTTCTTATTCAGTTATTCAGCTGATCGTTTTAATTTTATTCAGTTATTCAGTTGATCGATTTCTTCTTATTCACTATTTGATTTATTCTTATTCAGCTAATCGCTTTTTTTATTTTTTAAAGATAACTTATTCTGTAGAAAAATTTTTGTATCAATATGTCAACAATATAAATATGCAAAAAAAATGTATTTAAAAAGTTCATTGAAAGAAATGAATTTAATAAACAAACGATTACTCGTTCATTGTCAACATAATCAATGTTCATTCTTACATTTTTACAGTTTCATGATGTTCAAGAAAATGTCAAGAAAATGCAAAAAAAAAAAAAAAAAAAATAAATTTAAGAAGAAAAACAAAAAGTTATTGACATGAAAAATTTTCCTTAATGACATACGCATGTATAGTGCAAAATTAAATAAATTAAAAACTGATCTATTGATATGAAATTTCTTCATAATGACGTCTGCATATATAGTGCATCCTCGAAAATATTGATATCTGTCAAATGATCAAATTCAAAAACCTCACTGATATATCTACTGTGAATGATCGTATGACCATGCGTAAAAATGTCCACAATCAATAACATATTTCTTGAATTTACTTTTGCCCATAACCTTGACCTATTTTTTTTTATCTTTTTTTTTATATAGTAATATATCTCAATTCTTGCCCGATTTATGACATACTCAAATGTATGAATTATTATTAACCTGTCAATTCCAATAGGCCATCATCATTACGGATAAACATTATTATTCGATAAAACTTATTCAACGAGAACGAAATGGACGAAGAGTCAACACACAGACACATACACAGACACACATACACAGACACACATACACAGACACACACATATACAGACACACACACACATACACACACACACACACACACACACAGATTCATATTCATATGTACATCATTTTACAAGCATATCGCACACATCCATCTATCTGTTCAACATGCATAACATCTATATACATTGTCGATTATCCATCTAGGATAAATACAAATAGATCGGTATAGATCGGTACCCGGTACACTAACTCAATTGAACTCATCTTTTCATCCCATTCATTTCATTCATCAATTTCAATCAGGGCCACTTCATTTCAAATAACTTCATTTATTTATTCCTTTCCTCTGTTATTGTTATCAGTTTATCGATTTTAATTCTTCCAGAATTTTTATGAAAGGCAAAAAATAGAAAATGAAAAAAATACACATTATTTAAGTTAATATTAATTTAAAAATTTAATTTTCGAATATTTCTTTCTATGCAGTAATTAACAATCAATTTAGAAATTATCAATGAATTTTTAATTTGTGGAAAAAATAATTTTAAAATAAAAATTGATTGAAATGTTCAAAAATTTTTAATTTCAAGAAAAATAAGGAAGATGAAAGGAAAAAATATCAACAACAACAACAATAAAATTCAAATGAATTGGTGGGAAAAAAAAGAATGTCACATGAGTTATGCCTATTTAAGAATAGCGACATTTTTGAAAAATGGATTTGATTTAAAATTAGGTCATTTAAAATTTTTTTTGCCCGTACCTTTGCATTTTTTGCTTTTTTTTGAAACATTTAGTTTAAAACTTTATGAAATTATCTACTTGCATTTGAAAAATTTGCATTGGTTGAATTCTATAAAAGACATTTGAAAAGAAAAGAAAAATGCTTTTTTTTTTTAATTCCATTTTTAGTGGAAAAAAATATTGAAATTTGAAATTTCTGGGAATTAATTGTTGCACATTTCATCGTTTAAAGCATTTTTCAGTTCTTTTTTTTTTTATAGCAAATGAAAGATTTTATTTGAAGTCAATTTTTAAATTTTAATAATTTTAGCACATGATAAATTATGGTTTATTCTGTAGAAGTTTTATTGATTAATTGGATAAGGTTTAAAATTGATGTTTTTGTGTGTTCCAAAAATTAAACATTGAGTATTCATTCATTCAAAATTCTTATATTAAGTGTAAAATTTAACATTAATATCTAAAAAATTGTCATAAAAAGAAAAATTTAAATGTTAAACTGGATTTTTTTTCATAATGTTTTGACATAATAAGAAACAAACAGAAAAAAAATGTTTTTAAACAATGAAAAATAAAATTAGTTGCGAAATTTCAGATGTTTTTAGATTTTAAAATTACTTAGAACACAGAATGACTGATTCAAATGTTTAAAATGAAATCTTTCTCAATTAATGTCAATTTAAGTTTACACTAAAAAAATTTTTTAGCAAATAATCAATGTATGAAACTTCACAATCGCAATCTTAATTATTTTAAGCTATACATATTCTTAATTATTTGAAGCTATTACAACAACATGACATCATGAAAACTGATCAAAAATATTTCCTAACTGTCGCATACTGGATACAAATGTTTTTGTTTTTGTCATTTCATATCAATCATCATCAATCGTTTTTAATGATATCATCAATTTTGCACCATGCGTTTACTTCACGCATTTATGAACAAAACTTTTTTTCATCTTCAAATTATTATAAAAAAAAAATTCTGTGCTCTTCACTTTATAATTTTCAATCCAATTAATTCCTAAGAAAAAAATAAATAAATAAAAGTTTTTTTATTTTGTCAGCTGAGAAAAGTAACCGAGATGTGTTATTTCCCATATGTTTTACACATGTTTCCGAAAATTTTTGAAATTCAGTTTATTGTTTTAATTTTTGCTTTGGCATCATCATTTTAACACTCATTTCTTATCACATATGTTACCTGTTCATATTTTGATGACATTTATGCAATAGTTTTGCATTTCATTCAATTTTAATTCTTAGTAATTCATTCGATTAAATAATTTTACAGTTGTTTTTTTCTTCAATAATATGAGAAATTTTGAATAATAAAAGACATAAATGTTTGTACGATTAGCATATAGCATGAATATATTTTCTTTCAATATTTAATAAAATATTTTTGAAAAAAGATTTTACAAAAACGCCAAAATTTTTCTTTTGCTAATTTTCCAACTACAGTATACTATCTACATTGTGGCAAATTTTATCAATTTTACTGTACAAAAAACTGTTTGCATATTTTAATAAAAATCATAAATTCATTTTTTTTCTGTTTGTTTGTTTGTTTGCATTCCTTTTAAAAATCTTTTTGTCTAATAAGAGCAGATGTCTTATCATCATGTCCTAAATTTCTATCCTCATTAACAGGAATCCTAAATTTCTAATCTTATCAGGAATTTAAATTTGAAATAAATTGAAAGTTAGAAAGGTAAATGAGGAATTTTCATTTACATTTTATGAGGAATTTTCATTTACATTTTTTCTTTCTTGTAATATCGCAGTAGAAAAAAAGAAAAGATTAAATTTGAATTAAATTTCCGCCTAAATTATTGAATTAATTATTTTGGCGATTCACTTATTTGCCTCGTCTGCATCCATCATTTACTTTAAAAAAAAAAAAAGAAAAAAAAAAAAAAGAAGAATGATATTGCCGGGAAGAAGTGCCAAAGCCAGCGTAGATTATTTATATCAATAGTTGTTATTTTTTTTTTAAATAAAATTAATTATTGGATTAATTATTTATTCCTATTATTAATTCGTATTTATTCGGAAGAAAAAAAATTATTGTATTATTTATTTGTAAATTTTAATGTTTGGTAACAAAAAGAATGTAAATTATAAAATTGCAAAAATTTGTTTAATTTCAGCAAAGTTTTTAGATTTTAGATTAATTTTCACTTAATTAACAAATCATTGATAAAAAATATTAGGTTAAAAAATTTTTGTTAACATTTTAGTACTTTAAAATTAACTGTAATACTAATTAACTCTGATCATTGAGCAATCGTTAATTGAAAATTGAAAAATTGCTAAACAATGTAATTTTTTATCAGTTTTCGTCGTTTCGCTGAAAATGATAAAATTGTTTAGAACAATTTTACAATTCATTTTGTTTGTTTACTTTTTAAAAACTAATGTACAACATATTTCAACTAAAGCTGTTCGATGATGACCGCATAAAAATTTGACAGACAGCATTTAAGTATTTAATGAATAGGCGGGGAGTGCGGTGGGTGAAAGAAGGGAAAAGAAAAATAAGCTGGACTGATGCTGACATCAATTACCAAATATGACTGATTCCGGTTTTGCATTCCTGCATTCAACAACACTCTTTTACATCCTTCCACGTACAGTAAATGTTTTATTCATTAAAACTGAACAGTATTTTTGTTTACCATTTATTTGAAGTCTTTTCTTTTTTTTTTATTATCATCTTTTTCAGTTTTTTTTCTTCTTTTACGAATAATTTTTTTTTTTTTTAATTCATGTTCAGAAAAAAAAATTGAACAGTTAATTAATTATCTGGTAATTTTTTTCTCTTTTTTTGTTCTACCACGCTTGTTTGACGTTAAATGTTTGACGGTAAAATACAGCGTTATACCTGCACATCTATACTGCAAAATTTTCGTTATAAAAATTAAACTTTAATTTTTCACAAGATTTAATTGATTGAAATAATTTGAAATACCTCACATATATAGGAAAAGTTTTTTTACATTTAAGGAAAAAAAACGAAGGATGAAACAAAATGGATTTAAGATATTAAAAGTATACATTGCCATAAATGTTTGAAACGTTAATTTTTTTCTATTTAATTCAAAAATTTAATAAAAAAAGACTTAATTATTTTATTTTAAATTGCCAGTGAAAACAATATTATTGCAAACAAAGCGAAAAGAACAAAAATTTTCAATTAATATGGCTTATTTTGATTCTTTTTTTTTGAAAAATTCAAAAAAAAATAATTAAAAGTGAATTTTATATTTTCATCTCCTTAGTTTATTTGTTGTTGCTGTTTTTTTTTCTTTTTTTTTTGCTTAAATACAGTATGTTATATTCAAATCTCTATTTATTTATTTAATTCTTTCATTTTTACTTTCAATTATTTATTTTCATTATGCATTTTTTTTTAAAATTGTAATAATATTTGAAAATTTTTGTACTAGTGATGAAAATTTGAATAATTATTGTTTACTTGTGTCAAATAATAACAGCAAAAAACTTTCATCATTTAAGCTGCTAAATCATTGATTGCAGTGGACGAATTTTTACGGTTATCAAAAACTTACAGTTTTTTTGTTCCTTTTTTGAATTATTGCAATAAAACTGAAATTTTGATTTCAAATATCACCAAATTTAGACAGAGTAGTTCAATATGTATTAGTCTTGTTATCTTTAATTTGCTGATAATTCAGTTTTGTCATTTAATTATGGATAATGTTATTTGTTTAGATTGTTGGACTTTGTTTTTTGTTGCTGCTATTTTAATAAAATTTCATTTTATTAACTTTTAAAGTAATAATTTTTGAAACCTGTAATTCTTGTTAAACAATTATAAAGTTCAGCATTTATTTTTAGGTGAAATTGTTCATTAATTTTTTGTTTTTTGCCTGTTCCATTCGCGAATGATTCATTAAGTATTGATTAATTCTATTAAGAAAACGGAAGTATTTCTATACACTGTTATTATTACACTTGTCAAATTTTCACTTTAATTGCACGGCATTGAAATATATATATATTTCATTTGATAATTTTCTTTATTCCAGATTTATTTTTCAATTT
>JBAMDO010000303.1:0-51839 GCA_037074765.1 Mansonella perstans | reverse complement strand
TCAATTTCACTTGGTGTACAACAGATGGCGAGAGCTAAATATATTGTCCACTTCACCATATTTCAAATCGATTATATTGAAATCTTGTTTTTCCTATTCTGAAAAAAGCAGATCATATCAAATACATTCGATTTCGCAAAATCTCTAATTCATCATGTAAGAGCGATTTTGACGTATTCAGAAGATTATTGCGTTTAAATTGAGGATAATAGCATTTATAAATGAATCTAATTTTATGTATTTTCAAAGAATTCTTCCTGCATGAACAAATCGCCGGAATTAGAAAAATTTACTTCTATTCCATTCCACTTTAAGGCTTTCGTATAAAACTTGAAATGAAATTTTGCATCGGCTCTAAAAGCATTTTTCATGAAAGCATTAATAAACATTAATGCCTGTTAACCATTAACATAAATTATTTTGTTTCCAAAGCAATATTTTACTAAGAAGTAATTATTTTTCTGAATCTTACTTTTGAAAAAACTGAATTAAATTTTTTTTTGGTACTCCAATTTCAGCGGCAACCAATTTATCGAAACACTGCAATGACAAATTTTAAGTGGCAAAATATTGCTGTATCCAATGAGAGAATGAATTGTTATCCGTAAATCGAATTACATCGGAAAGTCTGCTATGATCATTGCTAAAAGTGATAAGCTGTGACTGAATATGAAAGACATAATGACTTGTTTTGTTTTTAAATTAGTTCCCGCCTGGATTTTGACCACTGAAAAATCAAATTTATGCCAATGCTGAAATCTAAAAAGGTAGAATGTTGAATCAGAATGTTAGTCAACGAAAAGTTTCCAAAAACGTTTTGCACTTGATAGGTTCTAATTAATTATTTAATAGACAATTATTATGACCTTTTCAGTCAAAACCTGGCACATGCACTTCCTAGGACTTTCTGAACGTTTTTTCTAGCCTCAAACTCCAAGCATTTTCTTCAACAACGAACAAGGCAATTGTGGAACTATTAATGGTTTAAGAAATAAAAACTGTTGCCTTTAAATTTCGACAAGGAAACCAGTGAGTGAAGTTTATTTTATATTATAAACGTTTTCGAACGGTCCCGTTTTTTTGTTTTGCGACCTGTTTGTTTTTCCGCATTTCTTAGTCGGATGCAAAAGAATGGATTGAGAAGGATAAATGCAAAAAATTGATGCAAAAGATGAATTATTCATTTATCCATAACAAGTTGTCACAAATTCCCGGATCTCCTTTCGAATAAATGATTGTCTTTTCTTCAATTTAAAACACTTCTTGAGTTTTAATTTCCTTAAATTTCTCATCATTTGGTTTTTTGTTTTTAAATGCAAATAAAATAAATAACCAGCGGCGTTAGAGGAAATTGAAGAAACTTTTTTAAATTGTATTGCTACGTATTTGTTAACGTCATGTTTGATGGTATTCGAAATTGCACTTTATATATCAAAAATTCTTGAAACGATAGGAGAAAATAATACGAGGAAGGTTCTCACGGAGAATACGACTCTAGTTGGTATGTTTCAGTGAAATTATTTGGTCTCTATTAAGCTGTTGGCTGTTGACCAATATTTCATTTTACTCTCAGATATACTGCGCTTCCTTCTTTGTTCTCTGAACAATTGCATGTGAACGGATAGATTTTGAAATGCGAGATATGAAATAGTAAAATGTCAACCAACATGTCAACCAATACACTTCACCAATCTGTCGTTTTATTTTTTCCTTGTCTTAACAACAATTTCTGGCCACTATTACATTTTCAGTTTTCACTAATCTATCAAAAGCTAGCAGACAAAAGAAGTACACAAATTCAATCATTTCAAAACAAATTGAAACTCAAAAGATAAAATATTAATTTAAAAACATTTTAATTTTTTATCAAAACCGATTTGAGAGCAAAAAAGGAGGAACAAAAATAGAAAAGGAAAGCAATTTCATGTAGCATGCACATTATTGTGAGCTATTTTCGTTTATTGTTACTTTTTACCAATAATTTATTTCGATAGAATGTCATTAGTAAGTTTTGTTTTGCTATATCAGTGTTACACGGGGTAATTAATTCTTCAATAATAATCTTTCAGTATCATTTTTCTCATTTCATCAAATTCGAAATTGATTAATTTAAAGGTAAAAAATTCTGATGAATAATATCAGAATTAGAAATCAAAAGAGTTTTAATAGCATTATCAGTCGGAATTTGACATTAATACTGATTATGTGTGCAAATTTAACTGAAAGGTAAACATTTCGAATTCAAAATAATAATAATATCATTTCAAATAAAAAAAATTTAATGGACAAGATTGCTTTTACGACTTGTTCCTTTATGCATATTTATCTTTAAAAATAACCAATAATTTTTCAAATAGAACTTTGTTTCTATGCTATAAACTACAATTTCCTCTCTGCCAATATCAATGCAATAATATAGGCCAGAAAGTATCAGCAATGGTACTTTCATTCGTAACAAATCCATCAAGTATTGGAAGAAATGAGGAATGCATTGTATATTCACTGAGATGGTGAAGAAACAAATACGCTGGTCTGCTTTAGTGTGTCTCGGAAACAACAACACATTCTCTTGGTATGCGAGCAATCTGGTGAATTTCTTTAAACCATAAATGCAGCATACTGAATGGGTTTCCTTGAAACCGATGGTATATTGGACCGCGATTTTTGTTCCAAATACTTCTATATGTCTATATCAGAATTATGCGCATTAAAATTATACATATTTCAATGTAACTTGATTAATTTGCCAAATTTCCTACATAGATGAAATGAAAAGGTAAACATCTCATATTGAAAGAGCCCATTGGTAATAAAGAAGTTCATGAGATGAAGCCTGAAATAAACCACTGATTAAGGACAAAGTAGCAATTTTTAATTCAAATGTTTCAAATTTATCTGGAGCATATATCAATTACAGCAAAGTGGCAAAGAATGCGAAAGATTAGAGTTGATTCGGTTTACAAAACATTTGAAATAATTTGTAAACTTAAGTCCGTTAAATAACAAGAAATAACTATTTAATCAGAGAAACGCAGTTTCTTTCAAGAAGGCTTAAATATTGCTAATTTAATTACTTATGAATATATACCAGCATTAGGATTATTATACACTTAATGAAAACTTTAATGTCTCGTCATTTCTTACCAAGCGATAAATAATCCTAATGCTGTATATATTCACTTCAGAATTAATTAATTTAAAAAATTCTATTTAATTAAATGCATTTTTTTGCCTAGATTTTTGAAACTTCAGGAAAAACAGAAAAGTATTAACTACATTTACTTCTTCCTTTTCTTTGCATAAAAATTATTTTGTGCATTTTCTAAGATTTTTTATTCTATGCATTTTTTTTTGAAATAAAAATAACATAATAAGATCATTATTACGCATGTTTGTGCAATTAAAGATTTAATTTACCATTTTTGCGAATTAAAATTTAAATGCAAAATTATAAGAATAATGAAAATTAATTTAGCAATGAATAAAAAAAAATCTGCTTGAACGAAAATTTATTTGCTTTTTTCTGGCTAAAATTAACACACTACTTTTCATTTAAATGCTTCAAATTTATAATTAGTATTGAATTCTTTAATTGTATAATTTCCACTATATTATTGTCTGACAGAATTTCATGTTTTTAAACTATTGTAATTAGTTTTGTTACGCAAAATGATAATAAGGGTGTTGTAAGAACAATGAAATTGAAAATTTGAGACAAAGAAATTATTTCCAGTGAAAGTTTGGAAGCTCACCATGAAATGGTTCAGTCATTTTATCTTTGTTTCGATTTCTTTCAACAGAACTTTGTTTCTATGCTGTAAACTACAATTTCTTCTCTGCCAATATCAATGCAATAATAAAGGTCAAAAAGTATCAGCAATGGTATTTTCATTCGTAACAATCCATCAAGTATTGAAAGAAATGAGGAATGCATTGTATATTCATTGAGATGGTGAAGAAACAGATGCGCTGGTCTGCTTTAGTGTGTCTCGGAGACAACAGCCGCTGGTATACGAGCAATTGTGATATCTCTTACTGCGGATACTGAATAGGTTGCTTGAAACCGATGGTCTATTGGACCGCGATTTTTGTTTCAAATACTTCTATATGCTAAATTAAGAATTATGCACATGAAATTATACATATTTTAATGTTGATTAATTTGCTAAATTTCTTATATAGATGAAATGAGAAGGCAAACATTTCATATTGAAAGAGCCCATAGATAATTAAGAAGTTCATGCGATGAAACCTGAAATAAACCACTGATTAAGGACAAAGTAGCAATTTTTAATTCAAATGTTTCAAATTTATCTGAATTATATACCAATTACATCAAAGCGGCAAAGAATTAGTACTGTAAAATTATATTGACTTATCTGCTTATTGTAAAGTTATTACGGTAAAATATTCTGATTTGAAGTGTTTTACCTGATAGAAAGTAATAATAAATTAGTTGTTAGTACTACATAAAGATTAATCAATCTGGTAATTATTCTGCATAATAATGGTAAATGATTGTTAAATGACCAGATTCAATCATGCATTGATTCGTATTAGTAATCCTTCGACAAATGATTGAGAAATTGAAGGTATAACATACTGTGAGAAGAAGAAATGTAGGTTTAACATCTTAATCACAGTTTTAAAGTTCGGAAAATGAAAATTTAAGAGAGTGAGTAAATTTGATAGAAGACTCTGGTAACACTGGTGTCATATGCATTTGTCGTTTGTTCATTTTTACTACTACCGGCCAATTCAGCCATTTTACTTGTCAATTTATTGTTCCTTGATGTATTTCTTGAAGATTTAGCAATAATGATTCCAACAGCTATTGGACAATTGATTAAAATCGGTGATACTTCTTTTAAATCAAAGGAAAAATGAATAAGAAATAAGTGATGTATCTTAAAATTATTATTATTTATTAACATTAGGGAGTTAAATTTGATTTAATTTCAGCTCAGTCAGAATTATACATATTTTAATGTTGATTAATTTGCTAAATTTCTTACATAGATGAAATGAGAAGGCAAATATTTCATATTGAAACAGCCCATAGGTAATTAAGAAGTTCATGCGATGAAACCTGAAATAAACCACTGATTAAGGACAAAGTAGCAATTTTTAATTCAAATGTTTCAAATTTATCTGAACTATATGTTTTAAATCAAAAGAAAAATCACTATTACATTTTCAGTTTTCACTAATCTATCAAAAGCGAGTAGACAAAAGAAGTACACAAATTCAATCATTTCAAAACAAATTGACACTCAAAAGATAAAATATTAATTTAAAAACATTTTAATTTTTTATCAAAACCGATTTGAGAGCAAAAAAGGAGGAACAAAAATAGAAAAGGAAAGCATTTCATGTAGCATGCACTTATTGTGAGCTATTTTCGTTATGTTACTTTTTACCAATAATTTATTTCGATAGAATGTCATTAATAAGTCTCGTTTTGCTATATCAGTGTTACAACAGTAATTAATTCTTCAATAATAATCTTTCAGTATCATTTTCTCATTCATCAAAATTTGAAATTGATTAATTAAAGATAAAAATTCTGATGAATGAAATCAGAATTAGAAATCAAAAGAGTTTTAATTGATTTTCTATATTTTCTTTTTTCCCAGCATAGTGTTTGGAATTTATTTGTTACTTCTAAGATGTCAACATTTTTACATCTGTGGTTGTGAATTTGTTGAAAAGCGAGATCCGGTAACAAAGTGTACGCTTGCGTATTAAATGCGAAAAAGATTATTCGAAAGCAATGAGTACTACGTTACCTGCCGCTACCAATAGCATTATCAGTCGGATTTGACATTAATACTGATTATGTGTGCAAATTTAACTGAAAGGTAAACATTTCGAATTCAAAATAATAATAATATCATTTCAAATAAACAAAAAAATTTAATGGACAAGATTGCTTTTACGACTTGTTCCTTTATGCATATTTATCTTTAAAAATAACCAATAATTTTTCAAATAGAACTTTGTTTCTATGCTGTAAACTACAATTTTCTCTCTGCCAATATCAATGCCATAATAAAGGTCAAAAAGTATCAGTAATGGTATTTTCATTCGTAACAATCCGTCAAGTATTGGAAGAAATGAGGAATGCATTGTATATTCATTGAGATGGTGAAGAAACAGATGCGCTGGTCCGCGCTTTAGTGTGTCTCGGAGACAACAACCGCTGGTATACGAGCAATTGTGATATTTCTTACTGCACGATACTGAATAGGTTGCCTTGAAACCGATGGTATATTGGACCGCGATTTTTGTTTCAAATACTTCTGCTAAATTAGAATTATGCGCATTAAAATTATACATATTTCAATGTAACTTGATTAAATTGCCAAATTTCTTACATAGATGAAATGAAAAGGCAAACATCTCATATTGAAACAGCCCATAGGTAAATAAGAAGTTCATGAGATAAAGCCTGAAATAAACCACTGATTAAGGGTAAAGTAGCACTTTTTAATTCAAATGTTTCAAATTTATCTGAACTATATATCAGTTACAGCAAAGCGGCAAAGAATTAGTGCTGTAAAATTATATTGACTTATCTGCTTATGTAAGTTATTACGGTAAAATATTCTGATTTGAAGTGTTTTACCTGATAGAAAGTAATAATAATAGTTGTTAGTACTACATAAGATTAATCAATCTGGTAATTTTCTGCATAATAATGGTAAATGATTGTTAAATGACCAGATCAATCATGCATTGATTCGTATTAGTAATCCTTCGACAAATGATTGAGAAATTGAAGGTATAACGTACTGTGAGGAGAAGAAATGTAGGTTTAACATCTTAATCACAGTTTTAAAGTTCGGAAAATGAAAATTTAAGAGAGTGAGTAAATTTGATAGAAGACTCTGGTAACACTGGTGTCATATGCATTTGTCATTTGTTCATTTTTTACTACACCGGCCAATTCAGCCATTTTACTTGTCAATTTATTGTTCCTTGATGTATTTCTTGAAGATTTAGCAATAACGATTCCAACAGCTATTGGACAATTGATTAAAATGGTGACATTTCTTTTAAATCAAAAGAAAAATGAATAAGAAATAAGTGCTGTATCTTAAAATTATTATTATTTATTAACATTAGGGAGTTAAATTTGATTTAATTTCAGCTCAGTCAGTCGATACCTTCTTATTTCATTTTTTCCTTCGTTTTTATTTTTATTTTATTTTCTCTCTTTGTTAATTAAAGATTTCATTTTGCAACCCTTTGAGTATCATTTTTCTCATTTCATTAAAAATTTGAAATTGATTATTGTTATTATTCTGATTTTGTTCCTTTATGCATATTTATCTGTAAAAACAACTAATAATTAATACTGATTGTTTAGGTATGCTTTAGCGCTGCATATTTAATTATTTCGGAACCAATTTAAAAAATTACACTTAAATGATTTAAATAGAGCCACAAATGTAATTTGACCAATGAAAAAAAATATTGAAAAAAAACTAAAATTTTTTATTTAATTTTTAAAATTTTCAGATTTTTGATTTAAAATTTAATTTGAAATTCTTAAAATCAAGAAAATAGAATTTTAAAAAGCATTGTATTCACCAAATAATAATAACCTACTGCTATCACACTAACATATCGAATGTTAATAGAATGATTATTTTAAAATTTCTCGTTTTATAAAATGCTTCTTGAATACTCCACCACTGATTTAATAAATGTTGAAATTGAATTTTTGATATTTATCATTGTCGTTTATGATTACTTCCAAATCGTTTGCAATGAATCATGTTATTATTCAACAAGAGATGATGAAAAAAATAACGGTTATCCAGTTAATTAATTATTTTAAATTAATAATCAATTTACCAGCTGGTTAATTTAATTCAAATAATTAAAATGATTATACTGTATCTTTTATGCTTATCACAATTTTACATTTTTAAAATAAAAAAGTCATACTATTTAGATCACTGCATGATATTTCAAAATGTTGCAACTTTTTTAATTTTTCTTTTTTGTTTCATTTTTAACTTAAACAGCCTGCTTTTTTTAATCCATGTAAATGTATGCATGCTTATAACTGCATGCATCTTCACGTATCTGTAGCAGTGAGGAAAAATTACGTAAGGACTGAAAAAATGAGAAAAATAGAGATTATTCATTTTATACATGATTGGATAAAAATTCACAATAGAAGAGTCGTATCATCCGCTTTTCTGGCTAATTCTCGTAGACGATGAGAAACGAAACATGACTGACCCTGATCACCGATCACCGATGCTTTTGAATAAGGCTTGGATTTGTTTGCCATTCAAATGGTGCGTTCTGATTAAGCTTAAAAACACAAGATTTGGAAAGAAAAGTATATAAAATTGAATTAACAAAAAACTAGCATTTAACACTATACATATTTTAATCACACTGATTAATATTATATTATTGATTTAAATGAACGTATTCGAACGAAAGATAGCAACATTATCGCTAATATTAATAAAAAAATAATGATATAATATACTGATAGCACTAATAATAATAACAATAAAGATTCAGTAATAAATTATAAGAAAAACAATTCAGAATTTCTTCTAAGAATTTAATCTGGAAGTTCAATTTCAATGAATGAATAATTGGTGCAGATTGTTTTGCTAATTAACGGGATAGTTATGACAATTTTTGATTAAATGACAAAAAGCAAAAATCTGAACAATTGATTATGGCAGAAATTTCAATTTTTCCCATTTCCAGGGTAATTCTTTAATAGCTGCCTTTTGAATAACTAATTATTTCTATTTCAATCTTACCTTTTGCTAAAATATCCCAACATTTTTTAAATAAAGAAAAATATTTGAAGAAATTTCATTTCAAAACAATCAAATTTTTACTTTTAATCTGATAAAAACATTCTCGATTAATCTACGGATTGTTCGATAATCCGGTCTTTCAAAATATCTGCAAATTTTTTTACCAAACTCTGAATATTCATATTTACAATAACGAAAAATCGGAATCGGAAGTAGAAAAAGAAAATATTTTTTACTTCTCACTTGATTGTTACTTAATTTCATTAAATTAATTTATGTACTTTCTTAATGTATAGCTAGCAGTGCTAATTGTTTTTTTATGACTTATATTTCCAACTAAATAATAATAATAATAATCTATGATGTTAAGTTAATAATTGGCATTCTACAACAATTATTTTTTCGTTTTTTTCTTTTTATTTTTTCTTTTGATCAATTCAAAAAAAAAATGAATTTCTTGTTGCGCATATTCACTTTGTATTATCGATCATTTCCATTATTCTGTCAAATTCTTCCGGTACACCCTCAAGTAACTCACAACGTCCACTAAGTCTTGCATAGCGTTTCCACTCACCAATTAACAAATAATCTTGTCGAACATCTGCGCTTGCCCATGGTAGTGGACCTGAATAGTTTTGACGAGAAATTAAAATTATCAAACTTATCTAATGTTTACAAGCATTATATCATTGTTGTAGAGTGACAGAAATAATAAGAAACAATATGATGATCATTAGTTATCCTTTTCACTTTGTTTCTTAAAGTATTACTTATGAAAATAAGTATTAAATTTTTAAGCAATATATGTTGCTACATGAAATGAATTCAGCAAAAGAATAAATGACAAAGCCTTGGGAGAATATATTTACACTCCGACGTGACCTGAATTAATTTATTTGTGTGATTGCGTGAACTCAATAGACGGTGTTATTACAAGCAAGGATAAGAAATATCTCAGCTAAATATTTAGTATTAAGCATCATTCTGGTAGGAAAAAGTGTATGTGGGAACAAAAATGAATGGTATTATCTATTATTTTATGCAAATGAAAAATGGCATGTGTTATATTTACGAAGCAAATACGGACAACATGTGAAAATCAAATGTTGCTTTTTACCTTTGATAAATTCACAAACCATATAAAACCAAGATTCAACATCATCCCTTCGGCACTGATCCTTGAATGCATGTGCTGCTAGTGATGAATAATAAATGGATCCGATGAGATCAGCTGAACTTCGTGGTTGATAAAATTTCCCATCCTTATCTCTTAAATTAAAGACAAATAATTTCATATTTTGACGAAATTAAAAAAAAATTTTTGGATAATTATTTTTGTTCTGTCCATTTTATTTTAATCAATGTTGAATTGATTCAACATCTTAAAGAAAGCAACTTTACATGAAAATGCAAAATATATGCGAGACAGAAATGCCCAAAGAAGTATAAAACATCTGCCATGTTTGACGCATGTATTTCAGAAAAAAATACACGTGATACATGATGAATACCGTCTTACTCTTACCTGAAACGTCTAGCGAATCCAAAATCAAGAATGTAAACTGTTTCATTATCATCCTTTAAACCAATGGCAAAATTGCTTGATTTAATATCACGTGAGAGCCAACCCGTATCATGCAGTGCTTCAATACGATCCAATGTTTGTATGCTAAGACGAAGTGCCGTCGTTAAAGTGAATCTAAATTTTATTCAAAAACTTTATTTAAATAATAGCTTTGGATTTTTAAAATTAAATTATTCTTCATAATTTATTTTTATTTGTTTTTTTAAAAGAAAGTGTAACTTTTTGTCCGGTAAGGAGCGACGTAATTTATCCAAATCTGGACCGAGAAGTTGCATGATAACGTATTTCATTTCACTGGTACGTCCCTGAGCAATTAATTTTGGAATACCGATTGTTTTGGTATTTTGAAATTCGCGCAATACAAAAACATCCAATTTTAGCAGTGACCTGAAAAGCTTCAAAAATTTTTCACACAATTAATTAGTTGCACAAGTATAATTGAATATTTTTTCTATGCAAAAAATTTAACTCTTACATTCACTTATTTATTGTCAGCAATCATCACTGCTTCTAACTAGTAACATATTAATTGTTTGCACTATTTCGCTTAAACTTTGACCCTTTTTGCATAAATAATAATTTCCTTGTCTACGCAATGAATCTATACCGATATTTTCTCATTTCGGAGAATTTTTACGTATAAATGAATGTCTCTAAGCCATCAGATATAATTATGAATGATTTTCTCTTGGCACTTAACATTCGAAAAAGAAATACTTCTTTACCTGTGGTGGTTTAAAAACATTAAATTAAATACTCATCATCTTTTTCTTTTCACACAGAATTTCATTTCATCAAGAGTGATGGAAATGTAATTTCGTTTCTCTAAGTGTTGTAAATAAAGGGACAGAAGTGTTCTTCCGGAATATTATTGGATAAATGAGTGGAAATTTTTGTTTTTCTTAATTTTTTTCTTGTTTCTTATTTTTTTTAAGAATCATAACAAATTTGTTATTAAATAGTAAATACCTTTGTAGACCAATGGTTTTTTCAATTTTCATTGCAAATCGTCCATCACCATCAGCTTCTTTAATAATCATTACTTCACTAAATGGTCCCAACCAAACTTGCTTTAATATTTTATATTTTTTACCACGATGAGTGAAAGTTTGACCTGGTCGTAACACTGATAATGCATCATTCGATTCACTGTTCATGTCGGCTCTTGAGATCAACTTCAGTGAAAGTGGAACTTTTACACTTCAATTTACTTTTGCTATTTATCCAGTTTTTATCGAATATTGTTAAATTCATTAAAGTTGCAATTTTGGTCTATATAAATGAAAAAATTATGGAATAATTTTTTTTCATTAGTAATAAATTGCCATTAAACGACCCAAAATTAACAGAAGGAAGAAATTCGAAAAAAATTTGAATGACTTATTTATATTTTTAGTTCAATTTTTTTACTTTTTCTTCCATTTTTTTTTACATATTCATTTGTTTTTTTGTAATTTCAAATTGCTTAAATGACCGAATAAATTTTACAGCAAGCATAATTTTACAGTAAAACACTGACACAGTTGAAACAACCTTACCACATACAATCAATATTTTTTCCAAGATGACTGTATCGAAAAATAGACACTTTTAAAGCTTTTCTATTAATCGATGAAAATTTAAATATTTGTGAACATACTGGAATTAAATCATAAGTTCACTTTAATCATTCCTTCAATTTGCAAAGTGGATGAATAACAGCAGAAATGACTTAAACAACAAATAATTGTTAATTAGCAGCTTTTTTTTTATGAAATTGCCATCATTTTTTCATTTATGCAATTTTTCGTCTTTAATCGTCTACTGCTAAATTCCAATATATCTCTAATTTCAAACTAAATATATGATGAAGGAGAACAAATGTGAGAATTGAATATAACAAATTTAGCAATCAGTATTCTATTTCCATTATTCATTCCCTTATCGTTTCAAAATGGTAGAAACTATAATGAACAAACAGTGCAAAAGAAGTATTACTTTTTTTGTATAAAAGTTGAATAATTACAGGTACAATAGTGAAGCTAAAAAAACTGATTAAAAGAATATGTGTCAGGAAAAAAATGGTTTTTAATTTAACAAACAATCCCTAAGATATCCAATCAATAAGGAATTTAAGCTTTAACGATAGAGTTTCGAATTCAAAATAATAATAATATCATTTCAGATAAACAAAATATTTAATGGACAAGATTGCTTTTACGACTTGTTCCTTTATGCATATTTATCTTTAAAAATAACCAACAATTAATACCAATTGTTTAGGTATGCTTTAGTGTTGCATATTTAATTATTTCGGAACCAATTTAAAAAATTACACTTAAATGCATTAATGAATTTTTTTGTTATCGTAATTTTCTTCTTTCGCGTAAAATCTTGATTAATTTGCAAGATTTGAAAAAAAGGATGCAAAATAACAGGAGAAAATTAGATTACTTATGATATTGAATTAATGTAATTGGCAATGAAATAAATTTAACAAAATGTTTTGGCGTGAAATTATTTCATCACCGCTGTTATTGCCTTCACTGTTACTGTTATAATTATTATCATTATCGTCTTTATCTCCTGAATAATATTATAATAACTTGAGTTAGCTTTCAATTTTCATTCAGTTTAAAATCATTGGATACTTTTACTTTTATTATTCAGATAAAGTACAAATATAACATAATTAAAGTACCGAAAAATTTTGAATTGCTTTCAAATTTGAATTCAGAATTTTAGGTTTTATTGGAAAAAATGCAGAAAAAATGAAAGTTCACAAGTTCAATCATTTAAAAAAAAACTATCAACCATAGAAAAGCAAAGGAATTAATTTTTGCTAAAATCATTTCCATTTTTTTTTTTAAACCATTTCCATTTCTTGACATATTGAGATATCATCTTCAGAGTGCTCGTTCGTTACCTTTTCGACATTCCCTATGCTCCGGTTGGTCTCGGTTGGGGTGACGCTGCCATTCCTCCCGGTGGACCTGGCGGTCCCGCCGGTCCCGGCGCCCCTCCTGGCCCCATTGCTCCCGGTGGCCCCATTGGTCCCGGTGGTCCCTGTACTCCTCTTTCCCCCCTGCATCGCTGCTCCCTGTTGTCCCATCGGTCCCGGTTGCCCTGGTGGTCCCGGTGGTCCTGGTATCACAATTTCACTTGGAGTACAACAAATGGCGAATGCTACATATATTATCAACTTCACCATGTCTCAAATCGATTATATTGAAATCTTGTTTTTCCTATTCTGAAAAAAGCAGATTATGTCAAATAATTCGATTTCGAAAAAAAAAAGCAGATTTTACCAAATACATTCGATTTCGCTAATTTGCTAATCCATCATGTAAGAGCGATCTTGACGTATTCAGAAGATTACTGCGTTTAAATTGAGGATAATAGCAAAATTCTTCCTGGATGAACAAATCGTCGGAATTAGAAAAATTTACTTCTAATCTATTCCATTATAAGGCCTTTCATATAGAACTTGAAATGAAGTTCTGCATTAGCTCTAAAAGCATTTTTCATGGAAGCATTAAGTAAACATTGCCATTAATGTCGAATAACCAATAATCAAAGTTATTTTGTTTCCAAAGCATTATTTAACTGAGAATTAATTATTTTTCTGAATCTTACTTTTGAAATAGCTGAATTAAATTTTTTTTTTGGTACTCCAATTTCAGCGGCAACAAACTTATCGAGATACTGCAATGACAAATTTTAAGTGGCAAAATATTACAGTATCCAATGAGAAAATGAATTTTATCCGTAAATCGAATTATATCGGAAAGTCTGCTAAGATCATTGCTAAAAGTGATAAGCTCTGACTGAATATGAAAGATAAAATGAGTTTTTTGTTCTTAAATTACATTTCAGCCTGGATTTTGACTACTGAAAAATCAAATTTATGCTAATGCTGAAATCTAGAAAAGTGGAATATTGAATTCGGAACCTTAATCAACGCAAAGTTTCCAGAAGTGTTTACGCTTAGTCCGTTCTAATTAATTAAAAAACAATTATTAAGACCTTTTCAGTCAAAACCTGGCACATGCACCTCTAAGACCTTCTGAACATTTTTTCTAGCCTCAAACTCCAAGCATTTTCTTCAACAACGAACAAGGCAATGGTGGAACTATTAATGGTTTAAGAAATAAAAATTCTCGCCTTTAAATTTCGACAAGGAAACCAGTGAGTGAAGTTTATTTTATATTATAAACGTTTTCGAACGGTCCCGTTTTTTTGTTTTGCGACCTGTTTGTTTTTCCGCATTTCTTAGTCGGATGCAAAAGAATGGATTGAAAGGACAAATAAAAAAATTGATGCAAAAGATGAATTATTCATTATCCATAACAAGTTGTCACAAATTCCCGGATCTCGTTTCGAATAAATATTGTTTTTCTCAATTTAACACCTTAAATTTCTTTTTTCATCATTTGGTTTTTTGTTTTTAAATGCAAATAAAATAAATAACCAGCGGCGTTAGAGGAAATTGAAGAAACTTTTTTAAATTGTATTGCTACGTATTTGTTAACGTCAGATAATGTTTGATGGTATTCGAAATTGCACCTTATATATCAAAAATTCTTGAAACGATAGGAGAAAATAATACGAGGAAGGTTACCACGGAGAATACGACTCTAGTTGGTATGTTTCAATGAAATTATTTAGTCTTTATTAAGCTGTTGGCTGTTGACCAGAATATTTCATTTTACGCTCAGATATACTGCGCTTCCTTCTTTGTTGCTTCTCTGAACAATTGCATGTGAACGGATAGATTTTGAAATGCGAGATATGAAATAGTAAAATGTCAACCAACACACTTCATCATCTGTCGTTTTATTTTTTCCTCGCCTTAACAACAATTTCTGGCCACTATTACATTTTCAGTTTTCACTAATCTATCAAAAGCGGGCAGACAAAAGAAGTACACAAATTCAATCATTTCAAAACAAATGAAACTAATTTCTGCCAAATATTAGTTTCAAAAACATTTTAATTTTTTATCAAAACCGATTTGAGAGCAAAAAAGGAGGAACAAAAATAGAAAAGGAAAGCAATTTTATGTAGCATGCACATTATTGTGAGCTATTTTCGTTTATTGTTACTTTTCACCAGTAATTAATTTCGATAAAATGTCATTAGTAAGTCTATATCAGTGTTACACGGGATAATTAATTCTTCAATAATAATCTTTCAGTATCGTTTTTCTCATTTCATCAAAATTTGAACTTGATTAATTTAAAGGTAAAAAATTCTGATGAATAATATCAGAATTAGAAATGAAAAGAGTTTCAATTGATTTTCTATATTTTCTTTTTTCCCAGCTTGGTGTGTTGGAATTTATTTGGTACTTTCTAAGATGTCAACATTTTTACATCTGTGGTTGTGATATTTGTTGAAAAGCGAAAATCCGGTAACAAAGTGTACGCTTGCGTATTAAATGCGAAAAAGATTATTCGAAAGCAATGGCGTACTACGTTACCTGCCGCTACCAATAGCATTATCAGTCGGAATTTGACATTAATACTGATTATGTGTGTAAATTTAACTGAAAGGTAAACATTTCGAATTCAAAATAATAATAATATCATTTCAGATAAACAAAAATTAATGGACAAGATTGCTTTTACGATTGTTCCTTTATGCATATTTATCTTTAAAAATAACCAATAATTTTTCAAATAGAACTTTGTTTCTATGCTGTAAACTACAATTTTCTCTCTGCCAATATCAATGCCATAATAAAGGTCAAAAAGTATCAGCAATGGTATTTTCATTCGTAACAATCCATCAAGTATTGGAAGAAATGAGGAATGCATTGTATATTCATTGAGATGGTGAAGAAACAGATGCGCTGGTCTGCTTTAGTATGTCTCGGAGACAACAACCTAGAGCAATTGTAATATTTCTTACTGCACGATACTGAATAGGTTGCCTTGAAACCGATGGTGTATTGGACCGCGATTTTTGTTCCAAATACTTCTATATGCTAAATTAGAATTATGCGCATTAAAATTATACATATTTCAATGTAACTTGATTAATTTGCCAAATTTCTTACATAGATGAAATGAAAAGGCAAACATCTCATATTGAAAGAGCCCATAGGTATTAAGAAGTTCATGAGATGAAGCCTGAAATGAACCACTGATTAAGGGCAAAGTAGCAATTTTCAATTCAAATGTTTCAAATTTATCTGAACTACATATTAGTTATAGCAAAGCGGCAAAGAATTAGTACTGTAAAATTATATTGACTTATCTGCTTATTGTAAAGTTATTACGGTAAAATATTCTGATTTGAAATGTTTTACCTGATAGAAAGTAATAATAAATTAGTTGTTAGTACTACATAAAGATTAATCAATCTGGTAATTATTGTGCATAATAATGGTAAATGATTGTTAAATGACCAGATTCAATCATGCATTGATTCGTATTAGTAATCCTTCGACAAATGATTGAGAAATTGAAGTATAATGTACTGTGAGGAAAAGAAATGTAGGTTTAGCATCTTAATCACAGTTTTAAAGTTCGGAAAATGAAAATTTAAGAGAGTGAGTAATTTGATAGAAAACTCTGGTAACACTGGTGTCATATGCATTTGTCATTTGTTCATTTTTACTACCACCGGCCAATTCAGCCATTTTACTTGTCAATTTATTGTTCCTTGATGTATTTCTTGAAGATTTAGCAATAATGATTCCAACAGTTATTGGACAATTGATTAAAATCGGTGACATTTCTTTTAAATCAAAAGAAAAATGAATAAGAAATATGTGAAGAAATGTACCGTAAAATTATTGTTGTTTATTAACATTAGGGAGTTAAATTTGATTTAATTTCAGCTCAATCAGTCGATACCTTCTTATTTCAATTTTTCTCCTTCGTTTTTTATTTTTATTTTATTTTCTCTCTTTGTTAATTAAAGATTTCATTTTGCAACCCTTTGAGTATCATTTTTCTCATTTCATTAAAAATTTGAAATTGATTATTGTCATTATTCTGATTTTCATAATTATTGTTATGATCAATGCTGCTGTTGTTAATAACATTGATATTATTTTTCTTCCATTGCTATTCTTATAAACTTATGAATTTGTACTCTTGGTAATAATTAAACAAATAAGTTTCTTGGATCACTTTAAACTTGTTCAGGCGAACATTATCAGTCGGAATTTGACATTAATACTGATTATGTGTGTAAATTTAACTGGAAGGTAAACATTTCGAATTCAAAATAATAATAATATCATTTCAAATAAACAAAAAAATTTAATGGACAAGATTGCTTTTACGACTTGTTCCTTTATGCATATTTATCTTTAAAAATAACCAATAATTTTTCAAATAGAACTTTGTTTCTATGCTGTAAACTACAATTTTCTCTCTGCCAATATCAATGCCATAATAAAGGTCAAAAAGTATCAGCAATGGTATTTTCATTCGTAACAATCCATCAAGTATTGGAAGAAATGAGGAATGCATTGTATATTCATTGAGATGGTGAAGAAACAGATGCGCTGGTCCGCGCTTTAGTGTGTCTCGGAGACAACAACCGCTGGTATACGAGCAATTGTGATATTTCTTACTGCACGATACTGAATAGGTTGCCTTGAAACCGATGGTATATTGGACCGCGATTTTTGTTCCAAATACTTCTATATGCTAAATTAGAATTATGCGCATTAAAATTATACATATTTCAATGTAACTTGATTAATTTGCCAAATTTCTTACATAGATGAAATGAAAAGGCAAACATCTCATATTGAAAGAGCCCATAGGTAATTAAGAAGTTCATGAGATGAAGCCTGAAATGAACCACTGATTAAGGGCAAAGTAGCAATTTTCAATTCAAATGTTTCAAATTTATCTGAACTACATATTAGTTATAGCAAAGCGGCAAAGAATTAGTACTGTAAAATTATATTGACTTATCTGCTTATTGTAAAATCATTATGGTAAAAAATTCTGATTTGAAATGTTTTACCTGGTAGAAAGTAATAATAAATTAGTTGTTAGTACTACATAAAGATTAATCAATCTGGTAATTATTATCTATAAATGGTAAATAATTGTTAAATTACCCGAATCAGTCGTACATTCATTCCTATGATCATCCTTTCAAATGACCGAGAAATTGAATTATGTATAAGGTACTGTAAGAGAAAGGGAAAATTGAAAATTGAAAAGGTATGAGCCATGGTGGTATGGACCCTTATGGTTAAAAGAAAATGAATCCAGTTGGCCATACTGGGAATTTAATTTCAAAGAAATAAGAAATGCTGTGATAGAAATGCCACATGGAAAGTTACTTAATAGGCCAGTAAATATGTTACATCCTCTAGAAGTTGAAGATACGAAACTATTCAACAACCAACTCCTCAAACCCCAATTCAAAATATAGAACCGGAGAAACCAATTGCTACGAGAACCAGAGCAGCCACTCGGAAACGAAATGAAACCCAACCAATTTCTAAGACAATAATGAATTGTCTATATTTAATGTCGCTGATTCTCATAACCGCAGTCGAGACAAACTCCAAGCAAGACTGTAAATGGATAACAGGTACTCCCTTTAATATGCCACAAAAATGGAATTGTAATGAATTTACTCGTCAAAATGTTACATTGACACAAGTCACAGTTTATACTCGACTCACGCTCGGATACCTGCAATCAAATGTAGCAATATTACGCGAACGGTGTGTACCAAGGCCTTTCTGCGACTATCCTTGTCAGTAGTTTCAGATGAAACTATCACTTCTCCTATATCTTACCATTTATGTACAAATTTACACGATCAAAAGGAATTAACTGGATCACCGTTAAAAAGAATTAAGCCGAACAAATGGACAACGAACAACAATGTACAATATTCCTACGGTTGGCTAGGAACAAGATGTCAATCTACCACTAATTACGTAACAGAAGACGGATCACTCCTCCTTTATGATGGTAAAAGATTACTATCGGATCTTGATAATACAAATCACTGCAGAACACAAAGTGGTAAGTGTGTATTACAAACAAGTATCATACTATGGAACAATACCCAAGCAACCAGTAGATGTCTTTATAAAAGAATTGGGAGATATAATGCCCAGATATACGAGAAGCATGTGATAATAGATGAATTGCAAACATCATTCACCTTTGAGGAAAATGAGAAGGTACAAGATACGACTTGTAACTTTTCTAACCCTCATCTCATGAATGGAGACATAATCATCGATGAAGGAGTCGATCAATGGCAATCAAAGGATACAATGAACTCAGATTCCAAGGATCAGTTAATTATGAAGGAATTAAACAACGAAGAAGAAAACAAATCAAAGTTACTCTGGACAGAAGTAGAACAGCAAGGAGAAGAGTTAATTGAATAGCTGACAGCACAATTTGAGAAAACTACTGAGACAATAGAAGAACTAGCACACATAATAGCTCATTGGAAACTCATCGCTGTTGGTGCATTTAGTTTTGTAATTTTATTTATGATAATTGTTATAGAATTGAAATTTAAATTGATTAACTTCATTTTTCATTTTCTATGCATCAAAATTACAAAACATACGGAATGCATTCCTAAGAGAATAGTTCAAGTTCCCCTAAATGGACATAACGATAAAAATCCCTGTGATCGTTATATTCCTTTACCCTATAATCCAATTATTCACTCTTCAAACCCATCAACCCTCCTCTCTCTGGAATGTCGCGAAAGTCGCGAAAATTAAAATAACTTTTATACAAATTCATAGGGAATGCTTTCCGTGATTCATCAGTTATCTCATTTTTGAATTATTTCCCGTACTTTATTTGTATGATTTAAATCCCTTAGAATTATTCCCATACTTTTCTGTCATTATCTATATTTACGCTCCTTATAATTACTTCCCATATCCTTTCGGCATTGCCGAAACTCATGTCTTCTCTCAACTATTTTTATCTTGTCACATTATGACCCGTCATATGAAACCATTAATTAGCTTATATAAAACGATTTATGGCCCTTGTATTAACAGATCCACCCCTTCTTCTCTCCCTATATAAACTGTTACTCTATTCACAATTATCATTACCATTAACCATTAAGCATTAACTGCTTTCATCGGCTCCAGTCTAGTTGGCGTTAATTCAGCACTTTCTTACTACATCAATCCATTTGCTTCGCGTTTTAAAATAAAAGTTGTGCTACAAAACTTTCCCGACACTAGTTATCTGTTGTATTCCAAATGAAATCGTGTTATCGGAACTACCGGAACCGCTGAGGCCGCCGGGTGCACCGAGAACGATTGGACAACCGAGATTACCAGCAGCCCAGGGGCCTCCGGGAAATCCGGAACCATGGATACTACCGTCAGTACGCTGATGGTTATATCTCGATATGTTACAAAATGAAAATGGTTTTTAATTTGTTTCTGACAAAATTTAATCAACATTTCGACGCTCCGACATTTATATTTCAACATCTACGTTTCTTTTTTTAAATTATTCGATACTTTACCTTAAAGAATTGAGTGTTTTGAGTCACATAAATAATTTGATTTGACATATTACTTTTGAATTCCATAAAATCTTATCATTATCTTTGTAAAAAACGATAAGCAGGCTTTTTACTTAGTAATCGAAATGTTAATATATCAAGTCAAAGCTAAAAAATTAACCAAATGAAATGAAAAAGTAATAATTACTATTGAATGGAAAAAAATGGGAAAGGAAAATGAAAATACTTATTAAAATATTCATCAAAATTGCGAAGCACAAAAAAGAGAAAAACTGTTCATTAAAAAAAGTTTTTCCAAAATTAAACTATCATTCCGATTACTATTAAATTTTTAATTCATCCTATTATTAATTTGTTTATTTTCCAGCATTAACAATTTATATCAGTCAAAATTGCATCCTCTTCGTTTAAAGAATTTAAAAATGAAAAAAGTTTAAAGAATTATTTATTTTGATATAATACAGCATTATTTCATGAAAACCTTAATCTTTCGTAATACATATTACCAAAAAGAATAAAAAGTAGAGAAAATTCCGAAGTGAACTGATCTGGACTGATATAATTAGCATGCATTATCTGGATGATATTATCACATCGTCCATGCGTACCGCCAAACCATTTACCATTTCTTTGGTTATTTCATGAGCTAACCTACAGGAAAAGAACAATAAATTTATCGCCGAAATTTTAAAATTGAAAGCCAAGCAATTGGGAACGGAAATGCTGAGTGAAATCATTTGGAAGATGAAGCAAATAGGCGCCAGTTGATGCTAAGAGGGAAAGATTAACATATATCGCTGTGCTCTTTTTTTCCTTTTAATTTTCTAATTTCTCTACTATGCTGTATTGATTAATCCTTGCCTTATTTTCCGGGCCTGCAGATCCTAATATATGAATCCCTGTAAAGACATTTCGCTACCAAACTTCTATGTTCAAGACTTAAGTATCAGCACAGAGCAAGTAAATAATTTAAGAAAAAAATAATGCACCGATGAACTGTTTCTTTTGGAATAATTTTTTGTGGTGTATGCTTCAAAAATCTTTGCTTTGAAGGTGATAATGATGTCGCTCGACGTGATTGGATCAATCGACGTTTCTCCTGAAAAACACATGCTAAAAACCAACTGATGAATTATCATATAGTTTATCAAATGATTATAACATGAACTCTACATTGGTATTACTATGATATCTCTTATGTAACAAATGTAAATGAGATTTGGTGTTAAAGCATTGAAATAGTTTGAGAAGAAATTGCAATATAACTTTCTATATAAACTTTTCATTGGTTAGATTCACTTAAATGAATTACTTACACGAAGGTCATACGGTAATAAATATCCTGGACTACGCAACGTATGTTCAACTTCACGAAATGTTGCTGCAAACTTTGGTCTATTTGGAGCACGCCGTAACGGACTAATTTCACTATTCAAAACTTTTCCCCCTTCATATTCCTGTTTAATTCTTTTTGTGATCATCTATAAAAAAAAGTGAAAGAAAACCATATGGATTTAATCTTCAAGCTAAAAATTCTTGTTCATTTAAATCAATTTTAGTTAATTTCTGTGTACATCACAACTATGCGTAAACATTAAAAGTTCACGGTCTATTGATTATTCTTTCAATTTCTTTTTTCTATAAGTATTTCCCGTTAAAATCTATAACGTTACAGAAAACTTGATAAATATGATTAAGAGAACCTAATGTAGATTGTACCTAACTTCAAATTAATGTTGATTTAAGTGATCAATGAAACAGACTAATAATATACACTGTATGCCATTGTCACTGAAAAACAAATAAATTGCAGAATTAAGTACTTAACAAAACAAACAAAAACCTCATTTAAACGTCGTACGACAACGTCATAAAAGACGCTGATAGCTTTCCGAAGCTGTTCAAATTTTTTAGTGAAATTCTTTTCATGTATAGAACAAAATTCTTCGAAACGATATAACAAATCGCACAGACAGCTAGCAAAGAATGCACAATTGGCAATTTGAAATGGGCTAAAATTGAAAGATATTAAAAACTCATTATTCATAAAAATTTTCGATTAATTAGTTCGTTTTAACGGCATAATAAAGTTCAAAAATGAAAATGTTTGATTTCTACATTCATTATTGTTGTCATTACAATCACTATTATTTTATTATTATTATCATTATTGGTCATTACTAGCATCTTTAATTGTATTTACTCATATAAACCACAATTTCTTTAATGATATATCTTGCATTGTAGAATGTCAATTATTATTGATAATTCTAATAGAAGAATGGTAACTATTAATTCATATTTTAATTTTGATGGAAAGTTAAGAAATAAGCAACATTAAACAATGCATGATAAAAATAAAAATTAATTAATGCAAATTTTAAAAAAGAAAAAATTTTCGCAATAATAACCAACGTTGAAATTCTCGCAGCAAAACAACGTAACAAAGTGTAGAGACGTCTAATAAACTGTTCAAAACGTAACAGCTGAAAGTGATTGGAATTGAGGAATTGTTCCAGTTTTAATCGGACGGAAAATAATGCAGCAGCATCATGATTTATATTGGCACCAATATCACAGAATGCAAGATTTGCTGAAAAAATAATGACAATAATTCACAACATATCTAAGGCATGCTTTTTTCACGTTTCGTTTTTCACGTATTTTACACTTTTTTACATTTTATTGTTATGTGTTTTCAATGCATTTCTTTGCCTTAATTTTTACTTCATTTATCTATCGAAAAAACGTAAAATATACTCAATCAAACTATTTTAATGATTAACGAATGGAGAGTATTAGAAAAAATGATCGCCATATACTAATTAAATAATCATTTCTATCTAATTTTAGGATAGAAAAAATTACTGAAACATAACAAAAAGTTCTCGTTTGTACATTTTCAACTCTACAATTTAATATGAACAGAAATAAAAAATTGTAAAAAATATCAAAATTTTTCATGTTTTAATCATATCTATTCATCATTGTCATTGTAACTATTGATGTTGTAGGTTTACTTACAGCTTTTAATGAACGAATCTACGATAAGCTTCAGATGGCAAATCAATAAATCGATATTTTGATAGATAATAGCACGCCGATAACTTGTTGATGGTTCAAAATCCAGATTTTGAATAATTAAGCGTTGTCTGTGAGTAGTATCAGCTGATCTAACATTATTTAACACTTCCTTTACCGTAATATCAATAAGATACTTCTGGAAGGAACGTTTACGCAGAAGTTTCTTGAGAATTTGTTGCGCAATAATTTCACATTTCGTCTGATGGTGAGAATTTACCTGTATCATTTCTCATATCTGTAAAAAGAAATATTTATTATAACGGTAAATAACAGTGTAATTCTATCATTAACAATTATTAATTTCTCAACCACTGACATTTTAACTCTATTAGCTAATCCATTCATATCAAAAGTTTGATAATGAGAAATAATAAATTAATTCATGCATAAACAAAAATATTCACAAAAAAAAAAAAAAAAAAACTACAAAAACCAATAAATCATGAATTTCAAATTTTAAAATGAGCAAAAAATTTTTACAAAATAATTAGCTAAAGTACTGCTAATTAGTTACAGTAGTGCTAACAAACATATAATGATTTATATGTAAATTAACAGGAAAAGGGAATTATATGTTTCCGATGTTTTTATGTATTCCTAATGTACGCATAATTATTTGACGTAAACTAAAAGAAATATTTTAAATGCATTATCAACTCATTTAAATTAAAATTACAAAAAAAGAAAAAGAAAATATAAATCTCCAAACAATTGCTGCAATAATTAATTTAAAATTATTAATAAAAATCTAATCAAAGGATAAATAAATTATTTTTTTTTCGATTATGTTGCCTTATTATCAATGCATGGAAAAATTGTCGCAGCATTTTCCACCATTTGATTACTTAAAAATAAAACTTTCTTTTGAAGCAATCTTCAAGACTCTTTGAAATTTCGGTTATTCATTAAATCTGAAAATACAAAAAAAAAAAAAAAAAAAAACTAAATATAGCTATTTCTTTAATTTCCTGAACAAATAAATTAATTCGAAATCAAACAAAAATACATTCCTATCACTTGTTATCTTTATTTTTATGTTAATAGCAATTAAAAATCAAAAATCATTTCTGATAATGATTATTATTAACTCGATTAATCTTCCAAATCTATGAATACTAATTACAATCATATTTTATTTTAAAATTATGTAAATAATTATATAATTAATTATTTTTAATTTTTTAAAATTATATAATTAATTATTTTCATCTCATATATTTAATAATCAAAGTGATAATTTGAAATTATAGTGTTTATGTTTAAATTCAATGAATTTAGTATTTTCTACACAATTTCAAATTTACTTTTTAAAAAAAAATTTTCATTTTTTTGTGTAAAAAAATTCGATTCGTAAGAAAAAGAAAAAAATGCGACAAAAAATGCTTGAGGGAAATCAATAATCAATATAATATGGAAAAAGAAAATGATGGGAGAATGGAAATTTTAAAAGAAATAATAAGTATTATTAAGAGAATGAGAGATAAAATGAAAGGTCACGCAGTGACCTTTAATAATTATCGCTGATAATGAGTAAACGTTCATCCAGATGGGAACATTCATTTGCTAGAATATTTCAATTAAAAATTTGACATACATTCTTGTTTCTATTTCTCCTTCTCTCGCAATCTCTCTCTCCTTTTTCTTTCTTCTCTTGTCCCTCATAATAATAATATTCTTTTTAGGGTTAATCAATTTAGCTATTTTTTTCTGATTTTCTCTATTTTTCTAACTCTCTCTTTTTTATTTTATTATTAATTTGTATTTCAATTACTTTCTCATTTCTTTATATGCTATCTATTATCATTTCATTATAGTTGAACTAAAAAATTTAATTTTTTAGTGAAATACTGAAAAACTCGAAAACTAATGATTTGTATAAACTCTGATATAATCTATGTTTTATTGCACTTTTTTTTCCAAAAAAGAATGTTGGAAATATTTCAGTATTCAATTTCAACTCTTCAATTGCTGAATTAATTTCTTTTCTTTCAACTTAGAAAGGAGATATGTGGAGAGAGAGAGAAAGGAGAGAAAGAGATAAAGCTATATATTATATATATTTATATCAATTTCATGAATTCATTAATGATCATTTCATTATTTGATTATTTCTGTTAAAATCATTAAAAGAACAAAATTTCGGAACCAGAATTTATTGTTTCTAGATTTAAGATGTCAAAAAAAATGATAGATCAAATTGCATTGGTATTTGTTTATGGAACATTGAAACGTGGCGAACCAAATGCATCAATTATGACTGATACGGTAACCGGAAAGCAAAAATTCATTGGAACCGGTAAAACAATTAATGCATATCCTCTGATTATTGCTTCTGCATACAACATACCTTTTTGTTTGGATAAACCTGGAATTGGAAATGTAAATCTCATTCAATGACAATTATTATGTAGGGGAAATTAAAAATGAATTAGATGAGATTTCAGGAAAAAAAATTTACTGAAAATGGAAATGAAATATATTCTTAAAATTAAATAGAAATTAAATGGGTCCAAAAGACACTGTAGTGTAAACATGAATTAATAACAATTTTGGACAGAATTTGAGTATTTTTTATTTTTTATATCAATTAGTATTTACTATATTTTGCTTACCTGATACTCTCTCCATTTCTCAGCATTTCTTTGTTTTATCTGACATTTCAGATATTTGTCTGAGAATTACCAGAGATTATATTCAAATGGAATATAAGTCATAAGAGGAAAATATATTGCAGCGTATAAATGGTGAATTATATGAAGTGAATGGGCAAAAATTAAAGGCACTTGATGAATTTGAAGGACATCCAACTTTCTATCGAAGACAATTACAAGAGGTTTCCTTTTCCTCCATTCAATTTACTGGTATTTCTCCTCATATCTTTTCCTATGATAATACAATATCAGATTCAAATGGATCATAATGGTAATATCGTAACAGCATGGATATATATGTTGTCGAAGTGGAAGCCAAGTTTACTACAAAGTTTTAGTGATTATTTGGAAACATACAATTCCAATGGACCTCACAATCGGCCATACATTAAAGGGTTAGAGTTTATAGAACTTTAGGCTGGATTTTTTTTTATATGACTTGAATTTCTCAATAACAAAGTCTGAAAAACGAACTATTCAAAGCAACTAATATGACCTGCTTTGCGATATATTCTGGAAAGACCTATGCACAGAGATCTTTCAGCCGGAACTGACTAGAATTTAACTAGTAAGTGTGCAATCTGGAAATGCCTATGGTAACAAACAAAAATTTCATGCAAATTATAAGAAATAACGGAGAGAAAAAAAGACTCATTCTCAAAACTTTAACTAGTCCTAAATTCCACTATATTTACAACTATGCATTTTTGAAGTTTAACTAAATCTGGGAATCTTTATTGTTTTCAAAACTTCATGCTTAATGTCCAAAAATTGAAAACTTATCTTAGATCAACCTGAAATTTGTTCATATTTAAATTACTTCCCAAGTTTGAATCAAAATTTATCATCTATTGTTTGATCTGAGTAACGCGTAAAGTTGAAATAAACCTTTGCGGATAAAAATTTTACATATCTTAGTTGATGAAATCCTTTTTCAGGGAAAACTGCCAATGTTTGGATGATCTTTAAGCTGTAATCACTACGAGAAATTTTACAATTTTATGCATGCACTTGCAAATTGGGCTTAAAATAAAATAGTTTCGGATATGCATCAAAAGAAATTACTATAAACAACATAAGCGTTTCCTGCAGCAGAATTATATGTTACATTAGTTGAGTTAAAAATAATATTGTTCTTTTGCAAGATGAAAAGATTACCAGCGGTATCGAAAGTGAAATCTAAATAAATTGGAAATCCTAAGCAAATTGAAAGAACAAAGAGTTTTTGCAAACAACAGCTGGAAATACTATTTTACGCCAGTGAAGATTTTCTACAACTAATTTCTTTTAAATGAAAGACTATTTTTTTGCATCTATCAACAAAATCGATTTTTTTTTTTACTGCATCAAAAACACTTCTTCCGGAACAGTTGTCAAAATATCTACTTTTTTCTGGGAATAATGTATAGCTATCAATGGCTTATTTCCATTCAGATCATATAACTAACGGCTATCGATTAAATTTCGTGGAAAAATCTGAATTATTATTCGGTGACAAACTGCTTTCAGCAGAAGTTAACACTTCATCGACCGAATGCTTGTTTTCCTCATTAACCAACGTTTCAACAATAAGTTTTTCCTCCTCAGTCATAGCTGTCGAATCATTTTCATCATTCAATTGCATTAGTTTCATTTTACTTTTAATAAATTCCGGCAACACTGCGACTTCATCATAAGTAACCTTCATTGCAACTCCTTCCGGAATATTTCGCTGAATATATTCTAGGAATGTACTTGTTGTACTACCCGTAACATTTTGGATTGTAAATCGACGAATGTGTGTTCTTGTCTCATAATGAAGTTGATTCTTCTTTTTCGCAAATTTAGCTCTTAAAGTATTTTGGATCCACCATACATATGGAAATACTTCTATGGAAACTACCTCGAGTTCCAAGTGTTTGCAGACGGCCTGAAAAAGCATTTCCGTAAAATCATAGCACTGTAACAAGTATATCGCTTGCAACAAGTATACTGTATTATCATTTATTAGTTATTGTAACTTTGCTGAGTAAAAATATTTGGATCCATTTAAAATAGTACTTTTAGAAATGTAGTATATGATTTCAATACAGCTTTGTCATGGCCTCTATATTCCAACTGAATACGTCGAAATAATCGATCCAATTCAACAATCGAATCTTGCTTAAAAGATGGTCTGAAATTGAAGTATCTAAGAAATCTAGATGGAACAACATCCTTCAAAATAAAATCAATCATCCATTTTCCATGTTTGATTATTTGATGTGTATTCAACGTATATTAAAATGTAAGAATAAAAAAAAAAAAAGAGTAGAGTTTTCATGTTATTTTAAACTCAACTCATAAAAACAAATGTTTACTATTTCTAATGTTTTTTTGTTCGCATTGATTATGTCGCCGTAAAAGATCATAACAGCTTAATATAAGCGCTTATATTTGACAAATTTCTTAAGATAAACGGAACTCACGTTAATGGTTTAGCTACACGTGAACAAGACTGAGCTGAAGTCGTAGCAATGAATGAACGATGTATGTTGAAGAAATTTCGAGAAATGACAGGTATGCGACCAAACATTTTTATATTAATTTGTAATATTTATACAATGTATATCATCCAGCTTCCATGGTATTCTGCATAAATCAAAGGCATTTATCATAAAAAAGAAACGGGAAAATGCCAAGATTGTCGCCATATCCCAACATATACCACTTATCACCTACATACTCCTTCTTACAGTATCCAGAATCCAGTTACCTTTAACTGGCCACAAAAGTACAATTAAGTTCCCGTGTATCAGTACATCAGTACTAACGTATAACATCCTGTAGCAGTCTTAAGTAGGATCCAAAACGTCGACATTTTGAACATGTCAAAAAATCCACTGTATCATTTAACTAAACATCTCCTCTCTTCATTTCTGCATAGGAAATTATATTTCCTCAAAGATATTTTCATCTAAGCATTCCATCCTAACTTTCATTTTGAATTTTAGCAATTCCTACCACTGAAATATCGCCATCACCATTTGACTGTTATGTTTGTATAAAAAGAACAAAAACAAATATATAATAACTTCAACAGATCTGCTATGATTTAATGTAAATGATAATTTAATGAAAAAATCATTTTGCAGAAAAAAAAAAAAACCCATCCGGCTATGAAACCAAATAATCCAACAAAGAATATCAGATAACAAAATTTGATATTTCACCCAAACAACACTTATATTCTATTGCAGTCAAGATAAAACGATTATTTTATGAGAAAGTGAAAGAACAAAATTAGCAAATGTGCAATCAAAGAAAATGAAATTCTAGTTAAATTTTGCTACCTATAATATATCGTCTATTGTAAAGAAATTCAAAATACCCCTTCTCAAATCATATTCATCATCAAATGACAAATAACCAAATACATTGGAACATTTCACATTTCTACTACAAAATGACGATGTAGTTGATATTTCCCAGTAGCCGTATGATAACATTGATGAACAAAAAGTATGCATGATAAGAATTATTCACCATACTGATCAATCAAGCAGCGTTGAATATACCACGAACATATGAATCAGTATATCTATCAAAAAATCAAGGATATTTCTATGGGAAACTCGCATTAAAGGAAGGTAGAAAAATAGCAAAATTATCCGAATTCCATCCAAAATTTTTGAAAATCCAATTACTTAAAAAATTGTGCGCATATTTTATATATATATAAATCTTATCTAAGCAAAAACATAGGTTTTAAACTATACCCAATAGAAATACGAGATTAAAATTAATATTAGCTGTTCATACAAAGTACATCGATGCTATCCATAAAAGCAATCAAAAAACAGTACATAAATACCTCGTAACAAAGAAAAGAGCACAATTTTTGATAGTATTTTGATTAAAAAAAGACAGAATGAAATAAATATATATAGGGCCATAGAAAAAAGTTATGATTGCTCACAAAAAGCCAATTTTGAAAAATATTCATTAAATCAACAATTGTTTGCAACAAAAATTTAACAAGATTTACCAACCTGATCAATCAATTTGACGCTACTCAAGACATGATGTCTATACTCGACATTATTTAGAATTTTGGTAATCTTCAAAATTAGAAAAGAATCTCAAAAAAAGAAAAAGTTTAACGCAGAAAACAGTGCAATATAAATTTATGACCAATAAAATTAACTTCCAATAAAATTTGTTTTCACGACATTTCTTTGGTACAGTTGGCCTGAGCACTTTGCCGTGATGAAGAAACGTAAGCATTTGGATTCTTTGTTTGAAGTGGTTGCGATGAAGCAACGCAGAAATAAGTCACAATATAAATTTATAGTCAATAAAATTGTTCACTTCTAATAAAGTTTGTTTTCATGACATTTCTTTGGTACAGTTATTCTGAGCGCGTCTCCGTGATGGAGGAACATAAGCATTTGGATTCTTTGTTTGAAGTGGTTGCGATGAAGGAATCGGATTTGGTGCCCCACTTGATGTTACCTAAAAAAGCATTTGCCACAATTTACTCAAACATAATACACATTTTCATTCTGCATAAAAGAATTAACAATAATAAAACGTTACTTACTTGTCTAACTGTTGAAAGTAAAGCGGTACGATCAGCATTCGATGACATACCGCCACCGACACCAGCACGTTGCCATTTATTGCTAGAAGTTCCTCTATTCGACCAAGCGCCTAATGAATCTCTATCAGACGTGACTGTTGTAAAACCATCATTTCGCCTGAAGTCAGACAAAAAAAAATACTGCACTTCTAACTGCTACGAAAGTTGTGTTCAGAAGCAAATACATCCCCCGAAAGATTCTCCGATTTGTAAAAAAAAATTTAATAGTAGCGATAAATTGTTACATATCATATATGTACAAAATTCTAATGCAAAATAACCTTTTCTTTTCATCATCCTTCTTTAATTTTTCAATTTTTTCCGCAGCTTCAAAAGTTGGGAATAGGTCTTGGTCATTGATATTCGGCACTGCGCAAGATCTAGCAATATTTTGCATCAGACAACGAGGTTTCCAAACACCTGTTATTTGTTTTTTAGGTATTGACAGAATAATTTCCTCCGACTCCTTCTTCTGCAAAAAAAAGCAGCAATTTCCTATAATCCGATATACTTCTAGATCACCGACATATGCTTCTTATGATGCTAAACAAACAGTCTCAAAAAATCATCACAACAATCACCAGCGTAGAGTAAGCGTTATCTATTCACCCAATCACTGAACCACTTTTTTTTTTTGATTACCTTGCCCATATATACGCACAAAAATATGTACATGTCTATATAAAATTGACAGCAAAGTGGAGGGATCTCTTACCATGCTTCAATTACTCAAACTAGGAAAAAAAGACCTAAAACTATTATTTGAAAATTAACAAACCTCGGCAGTGCTCCACGTTCTCGGAGCTTCATTTGTAGAGGCTTTTTCTTCTTCCAGTGCTTCTTCAGTCTGCTCAGTTAGATTCATATCACGAATCCCGAGTTCTTCAAGGGCTATTTCCCTACAAACAGCACGGAAAAGATAAAATGAGTAAATCACCGTTCATGGAAGAAATTTTATACTTACACTTTCGATATATACAGAAATAGTTTAAATAAATTTAAAGATTGTCCATAGCTGACCATACAAAATTAACCATACATTCCTCCAGAAAAAAATATAGACGAAAAAGATTAATGAAAGTAAAAAATAAACGAGCTGATTCCAATATGAATCTATCATTTCAAAGTTGTATAACATCGCCCAAATTTAAAATGACTAAAACATTACAATAAAAAAGACGAACTTATTCGTATCTTTATATTCAAGCCATTCAGAATCTTCCGGGTGTTTATCAAAAAAAGCAGCATCGTCTTGAGCACGTCGTTCTTCTTCCTCATCTTCACGATCGCGTTCTTCCTAACACAGTAAGATAATATAGCGTACAATACGGCTAACAAGTAACGAATAATGATACTCCCTTTACCTTCTATGCTCAAAATTTCAGCTTCCATATTTGTTCCTTCCAAACAGGTAAATCCTTTTATTTTTCTTATCTCTGCTTTAAAATAAAATAAAAATCCTTAAATCTCTTGTAGCAAATGCCTTATACTATAGTGCTTCATGCAACAAAACTGAAAATGCAATAATTTATTGCAAAACTGACCTGCCGTCTCGCTTTTCTTTCCAGCACCTGACCAACCTCATCGACGCTCAGCTTCACTTTTTTCTTCTTATCTTTCACTTTAGCAGATTTTTTGGCAAAAAACTGTAACAGATCGTCACCCATCTGTAAACTTCACATAACCAATATTATCAAAATAGATTTATGAACAGCTGTTTTTACTACGCATGCAAATAACTTTACTAAATCATTTTCCCTCAATATTTTATTGTCTGGCAGCATTATTAATGATGGCAATAATTTTATCAAATGAAAATCATGAAATGGGAATATAAACAAAGTGCCAAAAATTAGAAAGAATGTAAATACAAGACTGCCCAAACCTAGAATCCAGAGCAATTCGTAAAAAGCAACACAGGCATAACGGAGAATTTGCAGACTAGAAAAAAAAAAAAAAAAAGAAAAAAAAGGGTAAAAAAAAAAAAAAACGGTAGCAGAATATTACCTAACGGTACTACTTTATCAGCCTACAACTATTTCCTTCATTTTACTTAGTAACAACAATGTGAAGAACGCCTTACAAGCCCAGCAACCAACATGTGGATGAAAAAATCATCTACAATCCTTTGCATATCGTGCACTTAGGTTTGTTCCATTACAATCTCATAGCAAACTAGTCTCAAGATAAAAACATCTGAATAAAATATCAGATAGGAGCGAAGAGATAATGAAAATTGACAGTAAAAGTATAATAACTAATCCATAAAAAAATGGTTGGATTACCTTATTCCGTGTATAAAATTGTGATTTGTCGCCGCGAGTATAAAATTCCAATTTGTTGTCGCGACTAGACTGCTGCGAATTTCAAAAAAAATTGCAATCAGCAACAAAAATACATCAAAGGAGTTGGATAAGGTCCAAAATTGCACTCAAATAACTCGATATTGATAAATTGATTGATGATAGTAGCAACCAACGCAGGTGAACCGTAAGTATGATATCACCTACAACACCCAAATAATTCGAGAAAATAAGCTATCATATCCACTGAATAAATAAAGCACATCCTTGAGTGTCCAAAGCAATTCAAAAAACTTCTGAATCATTTATAAAGCAAGACTTAATACCAAAATACCAAAAAATAAAGAAAATCGAAACCAGATGATCATTCTACATCATCAATCTTTCCATACTCAACTACGTTATGATGTTAACGACACGCCAAAGATGATATCCTAATTTCTCTACTACAGATAAAAATTTACGAAAATAGACTCGATCATTTAAAATATGCAATTTCCAACACTGCAAATACTGTTTATTACTAATGAACTAAAATGTAGCTATTGCGGACTGCATTACACTAGTAACTTTTTGTAATTCGAAAGTAATTTAAGGTACCGAGCTCAAATACAAGAAAAATTAAGGATAAACAACGATAAATCGCAATGATAGTCTCTTTCAGGAATAATATATCCAAACATTACGAATGGTTTTAGAAAGATGAATAAGCATCCTGATTCGGTCTAACAATATGCATATTATATAAGATATGCACAGATAGAAGCCATCAATCCTCCCATCTTCATTTTCAAAAATTTTCAGCTTCAACTTTTCTTTTCATGGAAATGCACCACAAATCTGCCATCCCCTCTCATATATTGAATATTGATTCATCTGGGAAATGCCCTCCATATTTTTCATATCTTTAAATTAATCAAGACGAATACATGACTTTAAAAACTACAAAAGTCCTTATAATTCGTATGAACAAATGTCATGCAACTCATTTCAATTTTTCAATGACTTCCGTCAACTTTGTACACCTCTGTAGAACTGCTTCCCACGCAAGTCATGCAACTCCCACGTATTGCATGTAAACACCCTTAACTCCTCATTCTTGCATTTGAATATATTGACACCACATTTTCCTCTCATCTCTTCAAACTATGCAAATCGCGTATTAGATTCATGATGCATTATATGTAGCAAAATATTACAAACTAATGTGTAAACGTGTAATACGTCAGCTAAGATCCCGTGAAAGATGAACAGTACACGCTTAATCGTACAGCTCGATTTCGCCCTATTACCACAAGGCTAATTGTAACAATCGATATTAATGCTATCAAACAAAAATGAAACACCAGAAAAAAGCCTCTCGGGAAATTGTTCCCACTTACTATAAACGTGTAACACGTTAGCTAACATATCCCGTGAAAGATGAACAATACACGTTTAATCGCACAGCTCGATTTCGCCCTATTACCTCCAGGCTAATTATAACAATCGATATTAATGCTATCAAACAAAAATGAAACATCAGAAAAAAGCCTCTCGGGAAATTGTTGCCACTTACCAAAAGCGTCCGCTCGGTATGAACACCGTTTTGCTGCACGCTATTGCAAGTGACTTCACGTCGTGGATACTTTTGAAATGACTTAATTGGCGTCTAATTGATTGACTGGAAGAGACGAAAGTCACGCAACACTCGCAGAACATCCTCATACGACAATACTGCCAATACCGTATCTCGAATTAGATGCGTCGCAAAAGTTTTCGCTTTAAGAACTAATCTTGTTGAAATCCCTCATCGCACCTAATTTCAATCTCTTTACCGTATTCGAACTTTCACTTTGAGATTAATAATGTTTTTTTTCAGCTCTCCTTCATTTTTTATTTATTGGAAGAAATTTCGTTAACTTTCTTCTTCTCTTTCCCTTTCATTTGTAAATGATTTTGTTTATTTGTGCCATTTATTTGCATATTTTCGATCAAATTGTTTGATTTTAAGCTCATTTTGATATTTGAAACTTTCTTCTCTTTCCTTTCATTTCAATTTTTATTAAAATTCAACTTATCATTAGGATTTCAATTGTTAATTTTAATTTTATTTTAAATAAGCAAAATGAGACATATTGCAAAGTTTTTCCAGTAAGACAGTACTAAAAGTATCGATTAATGCTCGAATTATTCAGATATTTTAAGTGTAATATGTTGCTATTCAACTTTTTTCTGTTCTTTTTTGAAATGGTAAATCATGAAAAGATAATTTTACATAGTTCTTCAATGGATTTTGAGTAATTTTATCGAACGAGATTTTTCTTGTTTCATAGAGTTTATTCATCGATGTAGATGCACAATGGATCATCAAATGTTCACCGAGATCTATCTTTTATTTTTCTTCAGGATTCCAAAAATGTTATCAGCTAGTCGTGTCGTCGGTGCAGGTTGTCGAAACTGCCAAACAATACTGCGTGGTTTGCTTAATCCGGAAAGTACCGCTGTTGAATGTCGAGCAAATTTCAAAGTTTCTTTTTCTCGAATTTTATGTTTGACTTTAAAAATTTTTATGTTGCACAAGAAAGTTAGATGTATGTGTAAAACTTGAAGTTTTCTATATAATATTTTTTCGATGTATTTATACCTCAAAAGAACTATCTTACGAAAGTGAATGAAGTAATAACTGAAGAAATTAGTTCCAATTTTTGGTTTAAACCGCTGTGAGATTTGGCATGTTTATTTGCTTAGTATTCATTATAGCATTAAATATTGAACATTTAGTGTTCATTATAGTATTAAATATAAATAATCATAAGTAATAACACTCAAAGCATAGTTTAGGTCCGGCAGCAGTTGAAACTTCGATGTTCATATTGCTACTTTATTCGAGTTGATGGTCGTTGGGAAGTACGATGCACAGAGTATGCAAAACATCATCAGAAAGAACCGTTTAATGTGAAATTGTTATGGTGAATTCCTGAAAATGTATTGAAGAAGAAATGTTTATACATTGTAATATCAACTACTTGCAATTTATGGTATCGCTTAAACACTTTGCATGTTTTGATTGTATACTATTGTAAATTACATATTTTAACCACTTTAGTGCGCTAATTGAATACTAATATGCAGGATCTATTTAGAATCTCTAAATAAAATTGAATATAAAACTCGTCAGTTCACATTTTTTCTGTTGAAAATGGTCACTCTGCCTACGACATGCCAAATGAAAATTTGATATGGATGTATTTACGAGAATGATGACTTAATGAATCCATGAATTTGGGTGAATTATATCTCGGGTAACTTTTGATCAGAAAGCATGAAAGTCTATCATACTAGATCGAAAGTCTATCACACTAGATCTCAACTGGATGAGCTCCATAGAAGTTGATGCGTGTGTTGAAATTTTGGACGATCATTTTGGTCCAATAGTGGCTGCTGTTGGAAGCGTGTTGCTAAGCGAAGCCGCATCATTGCCAATTATATTCAAAAGATTATGTAAGCAGTTCAAAATTTCCGAGGTTAGTTCATATGAAGTCTTTCGTGGTTTATTTTTAGTCTAAGGGATCTAATATACTTTCAGTGATACTATTGCTTATAAACTTACAGAAATTCGGAATCATTTAAGTAAAACAAATTTAGTGAAAAGTACCAAGCATTATTAGCTTTATGTTACTGGAACAAGCGATAATAGTCGAAACATTGGGTTCACGCCCATAAAGAATTTTTTAAAATCTTTGGCCAGAATCCCAAATAAAGAGAAAGATCAGTTATAGGTTTACTTATAAATGGATCAATGATATCGTTTGTTCGTGAATAAATCGCTGTGACAGATTATATTTTTATTTGAATAAATTCATTTTACTAAAAAAGCTTTTATATTGCATTGGACCTATCGAGAAGTGAAAAACTACTAGATAAAAAGTTTCGCCAAATTAGTTGGAGAAAATCGAAAGTTTTTTAATGATTTTTCTATGTTTCTTTCTTGATATAATTTAAAAAGCATGAATTAACTGCAGATAAAGCGAGCAATGATAATTTTGGAGCAACATGGAATCTTACGATTTGCGCTGGATGGACATCAGCGCATAATTTATTCTGCGCAGGCTATTGATATTCTGCGTCTGGTGCGATCAGCTAGATGCTCATTTGTTGCCAAAACTTTATATGGTGATGTAGCGGAAGCAATATGTTTAGAAATCATCAGTCAAGGGCGGCTGACGTATTCATCATGTATCAAACGTGTTGCTGCTAGGTTGGAATTGTCGATTGATGAAGTATGGCTTTAATTCTTTGATTTCCAAATTCGTAACACCATCGTTGGCATTACAAATTCTAAAATTAAGATATATAATTAAATGAGTCACTTTTAATCAGTATTCCGTTATGTTTAGCTGAGAATTTCATTGGAAGAAAAATATTGGAGTGTTTGTAGTGTTTTTTTTTTTTTTTTTTTTTTACATTCGTATGAGTTTTTTAAAATATTATTCGCGGTTGCAATCTGCCAAATTTGTTAGGGCTTCGGAGCCAAAATGGAAAATTAATATTGCGCAACGAGTTTGATTAAAATTTTTTGTTCCTTCCGCATCAAGTACTTAATGCAATAGGTACTTGATCATACTGTTATTGGTGATGTGGATTTCTGAGCAAAAATGTTTTCAGGAATTAATTATTTTCATCCGTTGTTGATTCGGCTTGAAATAATTTTCGGTTTTTTTTCTCATTTAATTGTCGATTTTTCGCAGGTAAAAACAAGTTTCGCTCGACTTGTTGAAACACAATTTATTATGCGATATCCCAGAATTGAAAGTAATTTATGTGGATGTCCTATTTCCGAGAAGCATCTAGACCCATTTACTATGCCTGATGTGGTTTTGGATGCAAAAAAGCAGGAAGTCAATGGTAGGTTTTTCAGGTTCATCCATTTTGGATGAACTTGAAAAAGACATTCTGTATATTTTAAATTATCCGTTGATTCAAGACTACTTTAAGGTTTATCAGTCGCTGAGGCAGTCTTGCATTTAGTTGTTAAATCTCCCATTAACGATCTTCAACAAGAAGGATAGCATTAGATCCCACAGTACTAATAATAATGCATTAATGTGCTTTCAAAGTTTTGGAAATATTCTCCTTCACTAGCTAGGCAAGGCATTTAGCAGGTAACCCTTTACCGAAAATGCAAAATAGAATTCTTAGAAACCAATTTTCAGACGACGATAAATCTCGGAAGCGAAAAAATATAAGCAATGAGAGAGATAATCCGGATAGTGATATTTATTGGCATTTGAATTATATGCGTTTTGAGCGATATCTACGGGATCAAATGGTTATTAATGCATATGAAGCGGGTGATGCTATCCACGAAAATTGCTTTAAGATTTTGAAAATTTTGCTGAAAATAAGTGAAATGAAAGCTGATTCGTCAGCCGCAGCTTCTTTTCCTATATCTGTAAGTTTTTGGAAGAAAGATAAACGTAGTTCTGGCAACATAGATGTGTGGGTATTGTGTTATATTTTTATTTTTTTGTGGATTTTGTCTGATCATTCACTAACAGCATATTTCGTCTTGATGTGGACTTTACATGTGGACCATAATCCATCTTGCTAAAAAAGGCTGGCTATCGGTCTACTGATCACTTGTTCTATTTGTTCCTTTCTTTTAGTAGTTTTGGGTCAGTTTACGGCGAACATTATATCTCGCTGTGTTTGGATCTCCTCCATTCATTTTACAGTACGATAAAAGTGAATAATTTGAAAAATTTTTAGATTCATGACGTTGTGCGAGCTGCAAACTTGAATGGCATAAGTTTAGAAAAGCACGAAATAGAAGTAGCGTTACGATTGCTGTCTGAAAGTGGTGGAATTGTACGAAAGGTTGGCGAGAGTGCAGGTGGTCTTTTTGTTGTTGGTGAGTTGTCTTAATTATATGCAGCCCATCATTAACAAGGATTTTTCTTGCGGAACTGTTTTTTCCACTGCTGTTCATTTTCATTTCTCAGAAATTTCATTTTCAAAGTGTAATATATATTATAGATTTTGAAAAAGCAATAGCTACGCATTGTCAACGTCATATTGAATCAGCAATTCGAGAAAGATTGGATATGCGAGCTGTTCGCGTTTTTCGACTTCTTATGCAAAAAGGTTTTCTAGAAGAAGATCATGTGAGTTTCATAACTAATTAAATTGGACAGTGTTGTTGAAAACTAGTGAAATTAAAGCAAATCCATCAGTTTTTTTTATGTCGGAATATATTTCCACTTATTTTGCTAAATTCAGAAAATGACGAGAATGTAGAATGCAAAATTTTAGTGGTAGAAGAACAAAATAGATTCAAGTGACTTAAAACTGTAGATTTTACATGAGCTTATGAACATTTTCCGGTTGATATTTACCTTGGTGATGATGGATTTGCATAGAGAATATGTCGAATTTCAACTTCCCGACTAGGATTACTAGCGGACGGTAGTTACCGTATAAATAAAATTTAGAGTTGTACAAAGAAATTACCAGCAATAGCATTCCGGCGTTGTTTGCAATGCATCCGCCATCCTAACCATTCGAAAGATCCAATCGTTTATAAGTTTGACTGATTCATGATATCCGCCATTTAATTTTTATTAATCTGTGATTAAATGTCAACAAAATGAAGATGTTTTTTAAAAAAAAATTAATGCAGGTTGAAAAATTAGCTATGTTATCATCAACAGAAGCGCGCAAGCTTTGTTATCAGTTATTAGAGAATGGATTTGTTTTAATGAAGGTACGTTTAATGAATGTTTAATGAAAGTAATTAATTAATAGGTCCGGATTTTTATAAGTCGATTTCATCGATTTACAGCTAAAGCAGTTCGAGAAATTTCTTAATTTTTGCGATTTTTATAATCGTACTTTGAGGTACTGTATCATGTTACGTTTAAATTACAGACTACTCATTACGGCGGGTAAGATTGATGGGAATTAATTTCATCAAATAATTACTGATGGAGTATAATGTTAAATTATAAAGATTGATGTTGTGAGGGAAAATATCCCATCTGTTTACATACATGTTCCAATTGTTTGCAGTATGAAACTTTGATTGTTTGACATAGTATTTTACCATTTCTTTATCTTGACAAATAAATTATTCTAAAAAGTGTAAAAGAATTTGTGTGAATCAACTAAATCTTTTTTGCTGCGATGTTATTCTGTGTTTTTTATAGTAACATTTTTTATCATGAATTCTGGTTCTTCTGCTTTTTTAATTTTTATTTCTTTTAAGTTTTACTGGATGTATTGACATGATTGTTCTGAATTTTTCAGCATGTGGCCAAAACGAATGATTTTGCACCAGCGCGAACGATCTATCTCTATTATGTTGATTTAAGTGTCATAGCTCACAATTTATATTTATTTACTTGCAAGGTATATTTTTAAAGCTATGTATATGTCTTTTTTTTTTTTATTCATTTGAAATAAATGGAATTTAACATTGGACTTCTAGTATTCCTTACTTGTCTTTTTGTAACTTATCACTTCAATCACGAAAGTAGCAATCTTACATCTAATTGCCGTTGGTTTTACAAAAAGGTGAAAATCACAACTAATTCATAATATGATGAAATGCTTCAGACGATATCTTAATTAGAGGGAATTGTTTTTAAATCCTTGATTAATGCTAATTGCAAAATTATGAAACTTTTTTAGGTACTGAGAAATGTAATTGTTCGAAGGCGTCATGAAACTAGAGAACACAAGTAAGTTTATATCATTTTTCTCATGCTTTCAATTGTTGTGCTGAACTTTCTGATTGAATTTCAAATGCAAATGATTTTTTGGAATAAATTGTTTTTGCGATAACAGCACTACATGACTGTAAACCTTATAGTGTAATGGAACTACTTATATGAAATGATTTGTATATATATGTGATGCAAACAATTGGAGAGAAACAGCAGTTTATTAGGAGATAATCTCGAAGTGTAATTTTATCAGGACATATATGGCTTAACTAAAAAACTTTTATTTCCTTAGATTGGACAACAGCATTCTCAGAATTAGGGAATGTTACTAAGAATCGCTTTTTTTTAATTTCGTATGTCGCGAAAGTTTTAGTTGTTAAAATTGGTAACCTTTATTAACAGTCACATGAGGAGTTTTTTTTTCTTCCTTTATAAATTATTCTTACATTTGATAATGAAGTTTTACCTCCAAGCATTCTACAAATAAAAGCATCAGTTCATCATATTTTTTTCTTTGAATTTTTAGTACATAGAATTCAAAAACTCGAATTGCAAATTATTGCTGTGCTCTTTTAATTTCAAATTCTTTTCCTTGTTTTGTTTCTAATTTCCTTCATTATATTCTATTCCCAACAAAAAGAACTTGAACAAAATAAAAGCATTGTCATTGGTGCATAATTTTCAGAGTGTTAATAGATCGGAATTTGAAAATGGAAACTATTGTAGCAAATATTGAAGTAGATGAGAATCTTGATGAAGAAACAAAAAAACAACAGGTTAATCTTTTCGGCTTTTCATTAATTTCTTTTTTTCCTCAAATTTCGTAAAAATCTTTACAACCTCTTGATTATTGGTAAATAGCATAAATATTCATTCCTTTTTTTATTTAGATTAGTGAAGTGGAAGAAATGTATTTGACACCAGGTGATCGCGCTACTTTGGAAAAGTATCGTAACGGTCAGACAACATTAATATGCACTGAAATTGAGCTTGACCATGATATACTACTATATACAATATTTTTGAATTTTGTTAGGCGATAACATTGAAAATTTCCCAAACATTTTTTTGTTTGTTATGTTATTGGCCGATATTTATTAAATTTAAAATATAAAAAAAAGTAATTTTTATTGCAAATTTATTTATCAAAATTTTAAATGGAAAGTACTATGTTGCTTATTTGTTTAAGAAAATTTTGATGTAAGATTTTGTTCATAGATAACGAATGTTTTCTGCTATAATCGGAAATCCATTATATATTAATATAATTGGAAAATATTGCTGGGATCTATTTTGCTTTTTTATCAAATATATTGTAAATTGTTGTGTAGCTGAAATTTTGCAAATTACAACAAAACAAAATTTTTGTACCGTAATCAGGAATTGTTACGGATTATCTTACACTTTTCATTCTCATCATTGTTTGTTTTTCGTTACTGCTACATTTGTGTACCGCCTAGTACACATTGCGCAATGTATCGGTTTTTGTTTTTATTTCTTCTAAACAGATCATTACTACAACTATTTGTGTAATAGTAATAATTAAAAGAATGTGTAACAGCTTAGTCACAATGCATTATTGTTAGTTAGTAATGCAACAATACGTTAATTTCATCCATCTCTAAGCCTAAATCGAATATTGTAATAGGACAAATTATGCTTATGATAAAACTTACTATCATTATTTGATATATAATTATATTATCGATATCATTGACATTTAATAATATTAATAATGAATGCGCATACATGATTATTTTTGATAATTAAATAATTGCTAATATTAGAGTGAGGAGAATTTAACAAGCATGTAAGTTGAATTAATTTTAAAGTCATGATATGGAATTTAAAATTACTGAAATATTATCGAAAATCTAAATATCAGATAATAATTCTTATAGTATGATCAGATAAGAAATATGTGTGTTTATTGAATCATTCCAGTTTTTTTTTTCAGCATTTTTGTTAACATTTCATTTCGACGAATAATGCCATTATAAAACAAAAACGAGAAGGAACAAAAAAAAAATTCGCTAAAAATAGATTTTTTTAAAATAAATTTTAGAAATTATATAATTGTGTATAAGTAAGCAATTTCACCTAATTTCCGGTATTATCCTGAATATTGGGAAGTCATTATGAAATCTTAAAAAGTAAAGAGAGGGAAATATGGAAGTTATTAATTGTTATTGCTTACTTAATTACCCAATTACATCGAAGAAGTTCAATTGGGAATAATGTCATAGAATGGTGTGATTTACAATTGTTGTACTGTTTGCGGGTATGGTTTGATTGAAAGTTTTGGACTATAAAATAGATGTTGTAAATAAATTAATTTCTTGTCCTAAAATATAACTAATAATATTTTCCAGCAACAGAATTACCATTAAACCTCAAGTAGCTCATACAATATATATCAAAAAAGAAAAATTGAGTTAATTTTAATTAACTGGAAAACATAGATGAGTATTTCATTAATTAATTAGGTATTGTATGATTTTATGGTAAAAATTCTATGCAAACATATCTTCCAAATTTCAAACAATTCTTAGAATTTATGCTTAAGTTTAAATAAGAAATGGTTTAAAAAAAAAGTGATCGGTTATTCATTTGAATTTATAAAAGTTTGTATAAGTTAATTTTATTAATTAATAAAATTAGACAACCATAAAAACTCATCATTTTAACATTTTGAGAATATAATTAAAGTTTTAAAAGAAGTGTAAGGGAAAAAAGTGAAAAAGAGAATGAGAGAAACGGAAGAGTTTGCAAGGCGAAAGGAAAAGGTAGAAAAAAGAAAAATTGGAAATTCCTCAAAATTTTTATTGAAATTAAATTAAATGAAAAAAAAAAGATCAGAAATGAAAAAAAAAGAATTGAAAAATTTTCTTTTTATTTTATTCTAACAACAACAAAAACAACTGCATATATCATTGATAAGCAATAAAAAATTGTTTATTGATTTTAAAAGGAAAAAAAAACAGATACAATAAGGGTACAGGAAAGTAGTAAGTGGTATCCAAATACTAGTAGTAGTAGCAGTAGTAATGGTTGTAAATTGTATAAGCATTGAGAATTGATAAGGCAATAAAATATAGCAATAAGATAAAGCTAAAAAGAAACAGGTATGGAACAGGTGAAAAAAAGATAAATGTTAAAGATGAAGTAATCAAACATCAAAAGAGTAAATGACAGATAAGAAAAAAGAAAGATTGAATGAATGTAGGAGGGTATGAGTAGAATGTAAATAAAAATATGGCGCAATTAATTTTAAGGTTAAAGTTTATTGGCCAGAAAGGCTTCTTTTATCATCAATAAATTATTATTGTAGCTTTTGTACAAATGCGAACGAATTGTTTCTATTTATAACTTACTTACTTATTTGGCAATTTTTATCTTTATGGCCATATTTCTGCATAGGTAAATAAGATAGCTATGCTTTAATGTGCCTTACAATCATTTTTTTATCTTATCTTTTTGTTTCTTCCTTTTTTTTTTTGATTTAAATCTTTTTTAACTTTTTCTCAGAATGTACTATTAATTTGCTATCAAATTTTTTTCTTGTTTTTTTTTTATTTTTTATCAAATTTAACTTATTTATTTCATTTTTTCTTTTTATCTTAGATCTATTGCTTATTGATTTTTGGCATATATTTTTTCAGAAAACGAAAAAAAAATTTCATTATCATGTTTCAATGGAAAAAATTCTTTGCTAATTCTGAAATTATTTTGCATTTCAATAAATTTTATTATTTTGCTTGAAAAATCAAACGATCAATTAATTAATCAATTATTCAAAAAAAGTCATAAATTATTTTTTTGAAAGTAAGTATTGTTAATTGAAAAATAAATTTGGAAAAAAAAATTATAAAACTATTAAAAAAAAAATGAGTAGACAGAAATAGCCAGTGGCCATTTGCATGAATAAATTTACTTTACCTGCCATCAACTATCATCTGTCATCGATCAATTGTCACCTGTTATCAGTTAGGATTTAATCAATTTTCTTCAATAAAAAATTTTTGACCATACTTACAGAAATTAAAAGAGAGCGAAAGAAGAAAACAATATTAGTGAAACAAATGAAATATTTTTTTAGTCGTTAATTTAATAACAAACATAAATGAAATATTACAACTTTTACAACCAATGGTAGCAGTGGTAGTAACGTTGGTACCATTGGTAGCACCAATTATTTATTCAGTTATTACTATTGCATACTACAGATATGATAATATCATTGCACGTAAATTAATTTTATTTAAATTTTCAAAAATACATAATTTATTCAGAAATAATATTAATAATGTGGATTTTTTTGCGCTATCATTTTAAGTAAAATAACGTATAATACGTATATGTTTGTGTGTGTTGTTCAATAGAAGCTTTTTGTAGCAACAGTTATCTATAAAATATTGAAATTGATTAATTAAATTAATTAATTGGTAATATTCAGACTAAAATTATGAAAATCAATTGATTTAAACTATAGAAGAGATTGAAATTATGTACTATTACATAAAAAATTAAATTTATTAGTGAAAAAAAAAAATTTAATTTTGTCAATAATTATTAAAATTAATTAATGAGGCAAAAATTATAAAATTAATTGATTTAATTATAAGTAAAAGTGAAATTAGAAGGTTTTTATTTTTAAAAAACAATTAAATTAATTTTCACTAATTATTTTTTCTTTTCATATCTTTTTGAATGAAGGTAAATTATTTATGTTGTTGATGAGATTTTAAATATAGATTACCTGGATGATGGGTAAAGTGGATGAGAGATTAAGCAGAAACATTGTGCTTATTTGTATACATGCGGAATATTTCGATTAATCATATCTTTGATGTTACCGACACAAACTGCTTACCTTTCTTTTCAATCATATCTTTCTTTTTTTTTTTTTTTGTTTTTGTTTTGTACCAATATGATGACATTAATAAATAGCAGAAAATTGGTGACAAATAATGAATGACAACATTTATTGAGTGTGATCTTTAAGGAAGTATACTGTAATTTGAGGTCAACAAAGGAAGGAAGAAGCAATAAAAATATTTTTTTAAGAAATTTTGAAACAAATCAATAAATATAAATAAAATGATAAAATTATGATGTAAATTATTGAAATTATTTTTCCAAATTTATTTTTTAATTCCTTCTATCAGCACTTTTTTTTCTTTGATAAAACATAGACATCAAATGATTACTGAATGATTTCTACAGTAATGGCAAGGATATATTTGCAGGAGTAAATACTATTGCAAATTATTAATCATACAAATATACATTTTCGGTTGCATCCGATATCCGGTATGTGTTTCAGGAAAAAAGGCATTATGAATATGGATGAACAGAAACAATGTATGTATATATGCTTATTTACAAATATAAATAAACAAATAAATGATGTGAAAAATTTGACAATGAAAATTTAGACTTACTTAAAATTATGGTAGCAATTAAAAATTTTTAAATTGTATCACTTGAAATTTTTAAATTTTAATGTAATATTATTCGAACTGATTAAATTGCAATAAAAAGTTGCAGAAATGGAAAATTTATTTTAAGAAATTCAAAATTCTAGATAAGATTTTTATCCAATCATCATTTTAGACTTACTTAACTCGAAAGTAAGAGAGAGAGAGCGAAAAAGAGAAAGAGAACAAAAGAGTTAAGAAATTCATCGATATTTTTAAATTTAATTTTCTCACCAATGCTTGATAACATTCAAAATTTCGAAGATTTTAACAAAAAAATTCAATATTAGGAAGCGAAAAAAATATTATGTTTGCATTTCCTATCTAATCAAATCATAATTAATAACTTTAATTATAATTAATTTTGATGAATTGAATTTTAATACGACTACATTTCATTATTAATTTAAATTAAAATTTGAAATTTTACCTCTCACTATTTTCATAATGCTTTTCAGCCTTTTCTCCTTATTAATTAACCATAATTTATTCAAAATTAATCTTGAAAATTAATAATATTGTTACATTCCCACAACAATTTGCACAAATGACTACAGGTAATTGGTAGGAAAAAATTTTGACAGAATAATGCTGAGGTTAATTATGAAAGTGCTGCTTATTATCAATATAGTATGTCAACTTGATCGTTGACATCTTTATGGTACACTAATTTGTTTACAATTTACGGCATCCTTTGATCTGTTTTAAATCAGAGTTAGGTCAATTCAAATTTGTTGTCGGCTACACTTTTTACCTGTTATTTCTCTCTCTTACCTTTATTCTCTCTTTCTCCCTTTTTGTCATTTAATTTTCACCTTTTTAACAACTTTTTTTTGTCTCCTTCCTTCTATTTTTATCTATTCCTACCTAATTAAGATTACCTTATCAACTTGACAATTACAAATCACCCAATGACCATTGCTTTTAGTTTTGCCGGTCACTTCATCGCATATTCGGTAGTTCAGACTTTTTTCTGCATCCTAAATTTTATTCTATAACAAATTTCGTAATTCCTTTTTCAATTATTTTCATAACTTTTTTTTTTTAAACTTTTAACTTTCATTTTTGGTCAAAGTTGGTTAATTAGGATCAAAGTTGAGCGTTACTGTTGATTATTTTTCCTATTTAGTTTTTTTTCGGGAAGCAATTAACATTGCCGATAGTGCAATTTACGTTGATATCATAATGATTAGTTGAAGAATAAATAATAGCCAAGAATAAAAGCTTGGCCATTTAAATTTAGCTGCTTAAATTTTAAGTGATACTTAGGATCGTCTTTGCTATCATTACGTCAGATTCTTTGCCTTATTTAAACCGATATTAAAAATATCCAAGTAATAATGTATTTGCTGTAAAAAAAATTTTTTTTTAAATTTAAAAAACTTTAACAAAAAAAAATTCCAATCAATGCATCAGTGAATTCTATCACAATGAAAATTTTTCATTTAAAATTTACATATTCCATTTTATCGATCAAAATTTAGGATAAGCCAACAAAATGATGGTCCTGAAAAATAGTCCAGAAAAAAAAAGCCAAGCATCGATTGGCCGAAAAATAGCAAATTTTGCTAAAAGTTGATGCTACTTATTTTAGTAACAATTATTTCCCTGTTAGATTTGGTAACTTCATTTAAAAAAACAAAATCAGCATTGTATTTTATCGAAGAACAAAATGATGCTGATAGATAAAGGAAAGAGAATTGATTCAATCAATTAGTGGTTATTTAATTGTCAATTTAGTAATTAAAAGAATTGATTCAATCAATTACTGGTTTTTTAATTGTCAATTTAGTAATTAAGAGAATTGATTCAATCAATTAGTGATTGTTTAATTATCAATTCAATAATCCATTACCTACTATATTTTTTTTCAAAAAAATGGTCTCAAAAAAAAAAGAAAAAGCTTACAATCATTAATTAATTAGGCTGTTTAATTATCAATTATCGATTTGTTATTACTAATTAGTATTGCTAACTATAACTAAAATGGCTTTTATAAATTGAAGTTTCTTTGAATGAATGAATATAATAAGCGTAAAATTAACAAATAAACAAAATTAAGAGATTTAAATAAAAAAAAAAAAATTAACAACAAAAAAAGATCAAAGAGATAAGAAGAATGTGAGTGCAAGTAACATTTTCCCAAAATTTAATTTTAAAAAGTGAAAATAAAAAAAAAAAACTAAATGAAACCACGAGGAACTTTTCCAATGCAGAACTTTTCACATCATTCTTTTGTCGGCTTAAATTCTTTTTTTTTTTTTTTTAAAATTTACCCATACTATCCCATTTTTATTTCATCCTATCCTATCCCATCCATTCCATTCATTTATACACTCAAAAAACTTCTAAATTGTGATCGATGAATGTTATTTTTTTTTCATTTCCGAATTGATTTATGAACATTTAAAGAAATTACATTTAGGAAACGAAAAGAGAAAAAAAAAATGGAAAAAAAAAAAAAAAAAACAAAGGTAATCTCATCGGTTTCCTTGCTCTTTTTTCACTTGCTTTTTTTTTCTTTTGATCTATTAAAAATTTCATTGATCTGAAAGAAAAAAAAAAAAAACATTTATATATACTCAACTTAATGATAAATGAATAGAGTGGTCAAGAGTGGTCATTATTCTTTTTTGTTATTTATTCATGCAAGAATTATCGAATGAATAATATAGTCATTCTTTTAATTATTATAATTCCTTTATCATTGGAACAAGTAGTGGTCATTGATGGTCATAATGGTCATTTTAATTTTTTTTTTCTTTTCTTGCTTCACACTTTAATTTTTCACTAATTTTATTTCATTTTAATCAACAAACAAACATACAAACAAATTAACAAACAAACAAATAATCAAACAAACAAACAAATAAACAAACATATGAATACCACAAAGGGATCAGTTAGTTTGTAATAATTTATGAAAAAAAAAGAAAAGGAAAGGGAAGGAAAGGAAAAGGAAAGGAATGAAATGAAATGAAGAGATTTTGGAAGGAAAAGAAAAGGAAAAAAAAAAAGAAGTAAAGGATGATGTGGTAGTGGTTGGTTTTTTCATATCACCCCCTTAAAGCTTTCAATTTTTTTTTCCCGTTTTTTTTTTTTTTTATTTTTTTTTCTGATATACTTGGAAGAGAGAGAGATTATCGTAGAGAGAGAGAAAGAGAGAGAGAGAGAAATATCTATTCATTGATATGATATTATTAAATGATCTGCCGATTACCCACCAACTTGACGCCACCACTCATTTGTCCTTTTTTCCCTATTAGACAATTACTTTCAGATATGCCTTTTTTCCATTTTTTTTTTTACTTTAATTTCTCTTTTAATTAAATTTATTAATTAATAATTAATTTCATTTAATTAATAATTATAAAAAAAAAACTTTGATAATTTTTGATAAAATTATCAAAAAAATTTTTTTTTATTATAATAATTTAACCTTTTCTTAATTGCTATAATTTTGTAATATAAAATTTTTATCGATTTCATTCAATTAAAATTTTTTATTAATATTTTAATTAATTAGTCTTTTATCATTAAAATCTAACAAACAACACTGTTTAAGGTTTCTTCTTCTTCTTTTTCTTGTAAATTTATCAATTTATCATTTAATTTCATTAGTTCATTAGTTTATTTCTTGGTGATTTCTTCAATATTTTTTATCAAATTTCTCTCTTTCTATTCTTTGTTTTTCTCTCTTTTCCCGCTTTATGAAGATTTATAAATTATGACGAAATTTTCACGATATTCGCTATAATCTTAATTGGATAGCTACCATGATATCATTTGATAATATCCGCTTAGGAATCTTAGGGAATATCAGTCAAGATTTCCATAATATCCAGTAGAACCTCAGGCTCAGCAATATCCGCTGAAATCTTAGGAATATCAGTCAAGATTCCCATAATATCCAATAGAACCTTAGATTGGACTACCTCAAAGTCTCGACAATATCCGCTAGAATCCTAAGAATATAAGTCAAGAGATTTTCAGCATATCCAGTAGAACCTCAGACAGTTTTATTAAAATCTCGGCAATATCCGCCGGAATCTTAGGAATATCAATCAAAATTTATATAATATCCAGTAGAACCTTAGATTGGACTACCTCAAACTCTCGACAATATCCGCTAGAATCCTAAGAATATAAGTCAAGAGATTTTCAGCATATCCAGTAGAACCTCAGAAGTTTTATTAAAGTTTCGGCAATATCCGCCGGAATCTTAGGAATATCAGTCAAAATTTCCATAATATCCAGTAGAACCTTAGATTGGACTATCTCAAAGTCTCGACAATATCCGCTAGAATCCTAAGAATATAAGTCAAGAGATTTTCAGCATATCCAGTAGAACCTCAGACAGTTTTATTAAAATCTCGGCAATATCCGCTGGAATTTTAGGAATATCTATCAAGATCTCGATTCTATAGAACTTTAGGCAGTTTCATCAAAATTCCGGCAATATCTGCTATCATCTTCATATCTAGAAAATCTAAATAATGTCCATCTAGAATCTCAAGAATAACCATCAGGATCTCGATAGAGAATGATCTTAACAATGATTATCAAAATTTTAGATATAGCTAATATAATTTTTAGGAATAGCTGGAAAAAAAAAGAATTCGCGAGAATTGAAATCGAAATTTCGACAATAATTTTCATGTACTTTTTTACACCGAAATTTTTGTCAATAATTACCAGAGAATTAAACAATTAGAGAAGTAAGTGAAAAAAGAAAAGTTAGTTAAAGTAAGAAATGATAAGAAAAGAAAGCTATAAGCAAAGGATATAATATGTTTAGTAAAAAAAAAAGTAAGACATCTGGTATATTATTGTATCAGTAAATGGTTAATGTGTTTATTAGTTGTTGAAATGAGATTATTAGTTTCAGAAAATTTTTCTAAACTAATAAAATATTAATTTTATGATTTATGGTTTTGAGAGAGAGAGAGAGAGCGAGAGAAAAAAAATGAAATTTTATTAAATTGATAAAAAAAGAGAGTGAGGAAGAAAGAGAGATAAAGAGAGGATGAAAGTAAGAATGGATGTGAATGAATGTATTTTATTTGAATTATTTATTCTTAAAAATAATTCACAAAATATTTTGTTAAAACAAAATTTCTTTTAAATTTCTATTTTTTTTTTTT